>JARKHS020012640.1:0-82619 GCA_030143305.2 Amblyomma americanum | reverse complement strand
TTTGGATAAACTCCGTGTTGGAGAAACTCTGTGTTGGAGAAACTCCTCGCTGGAGAAACTCCGTGTTGGAGAAACTCCGTGTTGGAGAAACTCCGCGTTAGAGAATCTCCGCGTTGGAGAAGCTGCGCGTTGGAGAAAGCTCCGCGTTGGAGAAACTCCGCGCTGGAGAAACTCCGTGTTGGAGAAACTTCGTGTTGGAGAAACTCCGCGTTGGAGAAACTCCGCGTTTGAGCAACTCCCCTTTGGAGAATCTCCGCGTTGGAGAAGCTCCGCGTTTATGAAACTTCGTGTTAGAGAAACTGCGCGTTGGAGAAACTCCGCGTTGGAGAAAACTCCGCGTTGGAGAAACTCCACGCTGGAGAAACTCCGCGCTGGAGAAACTTCGTGTTGGAGAAACTCCGTTTTGGAGAAACTCCGCGCTTGAGAATCTCCGCGTTGGAGAAACTCCGCTTTGGAGAAACTCCGCGCTGGAGAAACTCCGCGCTGGAGAAACTCTGCGCTGGAGAAACTCCGCGCTGGAGAAGTTCCGCGCTGGATCAACTCCGCGTTGGAGAAACTCCGCTTTTTAGAAACTCTGCGTTGGAGAAACTCCGCGTTGATGAAACTTCGTGTTAGAGAAACTGCACGTTGGAGAAACTCCGCGTTGGAGAAAACTCCGAGTTGGAGAAACTCCGCGTTGGAGACACCGCGTTTGAGAAACTCCGCGTTGGAGAAACTCCGCGTTGGAGAAACTCCGCGCTGGAGAAACCCCACGCTGTATAAACTCCGCGCTGGGGAAACTCCGCGTTGGAGAAACTCCGCGTTGGGGAAAATCCGCGTTTGAGGATCCCCGCGTTGGAGAAACTACGCGTTGGAGAAATTCCGCGTTGAAGAAACTCCGCGTTGATGAAACTTCGTGTTAGAGAAACTGCGCGTTGGAGAAACTCCGCGTTGGAGAAAACTCCGCGTTGGAGAAACTCCGCGCTGGAGAAACTCCGCGCTGGAGAAACTTCGTGTTGGAGAAACTCCGCGTTTGAGAATCTCCGCGTTGGAGAATCTCCGCGTTGGAGAAACTCCGCTTTGGAGAAACTGCGCGTTGGAGAAACCACGCGTTTGTAGAAACTGCGCGTTAGAGAAAACTCCGCGTTGGAGAAACTCCGCGCTGGAGAAACTCCGCGCTGGAGAAACTCCGTGTTGGAGAAATTCCGCGTTGGAGAAACTCCGCGTTTGAGCAAATCCCCTTTGGAGAATCTCCGCGTTGGAGAAACTCTGCTTTGGAGAAACTCCGCGTTGGAGAAACCACGCGTTGGAGAAACTCCGCGTTGGAGAAGTTCGCGCTGGAGAAACCCCGCGCTGTAGAAACTCCGCGCTGGAGAAACTCTGCGTTGGAGAAACTCCGCGTTGGGGAAACTCCGCGTTGGAGAAACTCCGCGCTGGAGAAACTCTGCATTTGAGAAACTCCGCGTTGGAGAAACTCAGCGCTGGAGAAACTCCGCGCTGAAGAAACTCCGCGCTGGAGAAACTTGGTGTTGGAGAAACTTCGCGTTGGAAAATCTACGCGTTGGAGAAACTCCGTGTTGGAGAAACTCCTCGTTGGAGATACTCCGCGTTGGAGAAACTTCCTTGTTGGAGAAACTCCGCGTTGGAGAAACTCGGCGTTTGAGAAACTCCGCGTTGGAAAAACTACGCGTTGGAGAAATTCCACTTTGGAGAAACTCCGCGTTGGAGAAACTCCGCGTTAGAGAAACTCCGCGTTGGTGAAACTCCGCGCTGGAGAAACTCCGCGCTGGAGAAACTCCGCGCTGGAGAAACCCCGCGCTGGATAAACTCCGCGCTGGAGAAACTCCGCGTTGGAGAAACTCCGCGTTGGGGAAAATTCGCGTTTGAAAAACTCCACGTTGGAGAAACTAAGCGTTGGAGAAATTCCGTGTTGCAGAAAATCCGCGTTGATGAAACTTCGCGTTAGAGAAACTGCGCGTTGGAGAAACTCCGCGTTGGAGAAAACTCCGAGTTGGAGAAACTCCGCGTTGGAGACACCGCGTTTGAGAAACTCCGCGTTGAAGAAACTCCGCGCTGGAAAAACCCCACGCTGTATAAACTCCGCGCTGGGGAAACTCCGCGCTGGAGAAACTCCGCGTTGGGGAAAATCCGCGTTTGAGAATCCCCGCGTTCGAGAAACTACGCGTTGGAGAAATTCCGCGTTGGAGAAACTCCGCGTTGATGAAACTTCGCGTTAGAGAAACTGCGCGTTGGAGAAATTCCGCGTTGGAGAAAACTCCGCGTTGGAGAGACTCCGCGCTGGAGAAACTCCGCGCTGGAGAAACTTCGTGCTGGAGAAACTCCGCGTTGGAGAATCTCCGCGTTGGAGAAACTCCGCTTTGGAGAAACTCCGCGTTGGAGAAACTCCGCTTTGGAGAAACTTCGCGTTGGAGAAACTCCGCGTTTGAGAAAATCCTCGTTGGAGAAACTCCGCGTTGGAGAAACTCCGTGTTGGAGAAACTCAGTGTTGGAGAAACTCCGTGTTGGAGAAAGTCCGTCTTGGATAAAGTCCGTGATGGAGATAGTCCGTGTTGGAGAAACTCCTTGTTGGAGGAAATCCGCGTTGGAGAAACTCGGCGTTTGAGAAACTCCGCGTCGGAAAAACTACGCGTTGGAGAAATTCCACGTTGGAGAAACTCCGCGTTAGAGAAACTCCGCGCTGGAGAAACTTCGCGCTGGAGAACCTCCGCGCTGGAGAAACTCCGTGTTGGAGAAACTTCGCGCTGCAGAAACTCCGTGTTGGAGAAACTTCGTGTTGGAGAAACTTCTCCTTGGAGATACTCCGCGTTGGAGAAACTCCGCGTTGGAGAAACTCGGCGTTTGAGAAACTCCGCGTTGGAAAACTACGCGTTGGAGAAATTCCACGTTGGAGAAACTCCGCGTTAGAGAAACTCCGTGTTGCAGAAACTCCGCGTTGTAGAAACTCCGCATTTGAGAAACTCCGCGTTGGAGAAACTCCGCGCTGGAGAAACTCCGCGCTGGAGAAACTCTGCGCTGGAGAAACTCCGCGCTGGAGAAATTCCGCGCTGGATAAACTCCGCGTTGGAGAAACTCCGCTTTGGACAAACTCTGCGTTGGAGAAATTCCGCGTTGATGAAACATCGTGTTAGAGAAACTGCGCTTTGAGAAACTCCGCGTTGGAGAAAACTCGGCGTTGGAGAAGCTCCGCGCTGGAGAATCTCCGCGTTGGAGAAACTCCGTGTTGGAGAAACTCCGCGTTAGAGAATCTCCGCGTTGGAGAAACTCCGCTTTGGAGAAACTCCGCGTTGGAGAAACTCCGCGATTGAGAAACTCCCCGTTGGAGAAACTCTGTGTTGGAGAAACTCCTCGCTGGAGAAACTCCGTGTTGGAGAAACTCCGTGTTGGAGAAACTCCGCGTTGGAGAATCTCCGCGTTGGAGAAGCTGCGCGTTGGAGAAAACTCCGCGTTGGAGAAACTCCGCGCTGGAGAAACTCCGTGTTGGAGAAACTTCGTGTTGGAGAAACTCCGCGTTGGAGAAACTCCGCGTTTGAGCAACTCCCCTTTGGAGAATCTCCGCGTTGGAGAAACTCTGCGTTGGAGAAGCTCCGCGTTTATGAAACTTCTTGTTAGAGAAACTGCGCGTTGGAGAAACTCCGCGTTGGGGAAAACTCCGCGTTGGAGAAACTCCACGCTGGAGAAACTACGCGCTGGAGAAACTTCGTGTTGGAGAAACTCCGTGTTGGAGAAACTCCGCGCTTGAGAATCTCCGCGTTGGAGAAACTCCGCTTTGGAGAAACTCCGCGCTGGAGAAACTCCGCGCTGGAGAAACTCTGCGCTGGAGAAACTCCGCGCTGGAGAAGTTCCGCGCTGGATCAACTCCGCGTTGGAGAAACTCCGCTTTGGAGAAACTCTGCGTTGGAGAAACTCCGCGTTGATGAAACTTCGTGTTAGAGAAATTGCACGTTGGAGAAACTCCGCGTTGGAGAAAACTCCGAGTTGGAGAAACTCCGCGTTGGAGACACCGCGTTTGAGAAACTCCGCGTTGGAGAAACTCCGCGCTGGAGAAACCCCATGCTGTATAAACTCCGCGCTGGGGAAACTCCGCGTTGGAGAAACTCCGCGTTGGGGAAAATCCGCGTTTGAGAATCCCCGCGTTGGAGAAACTACGCGTTGGAGAAATTCCGCGTTGAAGAAACTCCGCGTTGATGAAACTTCGCGTTAGAGAAACTGCGCGCTGGAGAAACTTCCGAGTTGGAGAAAACTCCGCGGTGGAGAAACTCCGCGCTGGAGAAACTCCGCGCTGGAGAAACTTCGTGCTGGAGAAACTCCGCGTTTGAGAATCTCCGCGTTGGAGAAACTCCGCTTTGGAGAAACTCCGCGTTGGAGAAACTCCGCTTTGGTGAAACTTCGCGTTGGAGAAACTCCGCGTTTGAGAAAATCCTTGTTGGAGAAACTCCGCGTTGGAGAAACTCCGCTTTGGAGAAACTTCGCGTTGGAGAAACTCCGCGTTTGAGAATCTCCGCGTTGGAGAATCTCCGCGTTGGAGAAACTCCGCTTTGGAGAAACTGCGCGTTGGAGAAACCACGCGTTTGTAGAAACTGCGCGTTAGAGAAAACTCCGCGTTGGAGAAACTCCGCGCTGGAGAAACTCCGCGCTGGAGAAACTCCGTGTTGGAGAAATTCCGCGTTGGAGAAACTCCGCGTTTGAGCAAATCCCCTTTGGAGAATCTCCGCGTTGGAGAAACTCTGCTTTGGAGAAACTCCGCGTTGGAGAAACCACGCGTTGGAGAAACTCCGCGTTGGAGAAGTTCGCGCTGGAGAAACCCCGCGCTGTAGAAACTCCGCGCTGGAGAAACTCTGCGTTGGAGAAACTCCGCGTTGGGGAAACTCCGCGTTGGAGAAACTCCGCGCTGGAGAAACTCTGCATTTGAGAAACTCCGCGTTGGAGAAACTCAGCGCTGGAGAAACTCCGCGCTGAAGAAACTCCGCGCTGGAGAAACTTGGTGTTGGAGAAACTTCGCGTTGGAAAATCTACGCGTTGGAGAAACTCCGTGTTGGAGAAACTCCTCGTTGGAGATACTCCGCGTTGGAGAAACTCCCTTGTTGGAGAAACTCCGCGTTGGAGAAACTCGGCGTTTGAGAAACTCCGCGTTGGAAAAACTACGCGTTGGAGAAATTCCACTTTGGAGAAACTCCGCGTTGGAGAAACTCCGCGTTAGATAAACTCCGCGTTGGTGAAACTCCGCGCTGGAGAAACTCCGCGCTGGAGAAACTCCGCGCTGGAGAAACCCCGCGCTGGATAAACTCCGCGCTGGAGAAACTCCGCGTTGGAGAAACTCCGCGTTGGGGAAAATTCGCGTTTGAAAAACTCCGCTTTGGAGAAACTTTGCGTTGGAGAAACTCCACGTTTGAGAATCTCCGCGTTGGAGAATCTCCGCGTTGGAGAAACTCCGCTTTGGAGAAACTCCGCGTTGGAGAAACCACGCGTTTGTAGAAACTGCGCGTTAGAGAAAACTCCGCGTTGGAGAAACTCCGCGCTGGAGAAACTCCGCGCTGGAGAAACTCCGTGTTGGAGAAACTCCGTGTTGGAGAAACTCCGCGTTGGAGAAACTCCGCGTTTGAGAAACTCCCCGTTGGAGAAACTCTGCTTTGGATAAACTCCGTGTTGGAGAAACTCTGTGTTGGAGAAACTCCTCGCTGGAGAAACTCCGTGTTGGAGAAACTCCGTGTTGGAGAAACTCCGCGTTAGAGAATCTCCGCGTTGGAGAAGCTGCGCGTTGGAGAAAGCTCCGCGTTGGAGAAACTCCGCGCTGGAGAAACTCCGTGTTGGAGAAACTTCGTGTTGGAGAAACTCCGCGTTGGAGAAACTCCGCGTTTGAGCAACTCCCCTTTGGAGAATCTCCGCGTTGGAGAAGCTCCGCGTTTATGAAACTTCGTGTTAGAGAAACTGCGCGTTGGAGAAACTCCGCGTTGGAGAAAACTCCGCGTTGGAGAAACTCCACGCTGGAGAAACTCCGCGCTGGAGAAACTTCGTGTTGGAGAAACTCCGTTTTGGAGAAACTCCGCGCTTGAGAATCTCCGCGTTGGAGAAACTCCGCTTTGGAGAAACTCCGCGCTGGAGAAACTCCGCGCTGGAGAAACTCTGCGCTGGAGAAACTCCGCGCTGGAGAAGTTCCGCGCTGGATCAACTCCGCGTTGGAGAAACTCCGCTTTTTAGAAACTCTGCGTTGGAGAAACTCCGCGTTGATGAAACTTCGTGTTAGAGAAACTGCACGTTGGAGAAACTCCGCGTTGGAGAAAACTCCGAGTTGGAGAAACTCCGCGTTGGAGACACCGCGTTTGAGAAACTCCGCGTTGGAGAAACTCCGCGTTGGAGAAACTCCGCGCTGGAGAAACCCCACGCTGTATAAACTCCGCGCTGGGGAAACTCCGCGTTGGAGAAACTCCGCGTTGGGGAAAATCCGCGTTTGAGGATCCCCGCGTTGGAGAAACTACGCGTTGGAGAAATTCCGCGTTGAAGAAACTCCGCGTTGATGAAACTTCGTGTTAGAGAAACTGCGCGTTGGAGAAACTCCGCGTTGGAGAAAACTCCGCGTTGGAGAAACTCCGCGCTGGAGAAACTCCGCGCTGGAGAAACTTCGTGTTGGAGAAACTCCGCGTTTGAGAATCTCCGCGTTGGAGAATCTCCGCGTTGGAGAAACTCCGCTTTGGAGAAACTGCGCGTTGGAGAAACCACGCGTTTGTAGAAACTGCGCGTTAGAGAAAACTCCGCGTTGGAGAAACTCCGCGCTGGAGAAACTCCGCGCTGGAGAAACTCCGTGTTGGAGAAATTCCGCGTTGGAGAAACTCCGCGTTTGAGCAAATCCCCTTTGGAGAATCTCCGCGTTGGAGAAACTCTGCTTTGGAGAAACTCCGCGTTGGAGAAACCACGCGTTGGAGAAACTCCGCGTTGGAGAAGTTCGCGCTGGAGAAACCCCGCGCTGTAGAAACTCCGCGCTGGAGAAACTCTGCGTTGGAGAAACTCCGCGTTGGGGAACCTCCGCGTTGGAGAAACTCCGCGCTGGAGAAACTCTGCATTTGAGAAACTCCGCGTTGGAGAAACTCAGCGCTGGAGAAACTCCGCGCTGAAGAAACTCCGCGCTGGAGAAACTTGGTGTTGGAGAAACTTCGCGTTGGAAAATCTACGCGTTGGAGAAACTCCGTGTTGGAGAAACTCCTCGTTGGAGATACTCCGCGTTGGAGAAACTCCCTTGTTGGAGAAACTCCGCGTTGGAGAAACTCGGCGTTTGAGAAACTCCGCGTTGGAAAAACTACGCGTTGGAGAAATTCCACTTTGGAGAAACTCCGCGTTGGAGAAACTCCGCGTTAGAGAAACTCCGCGTTGGTGAAACTCCGCGCTGGAGAAACTCCGCGCTGGAGAAACTCCGCGCTGGAGAAACCCCGCGCTGGATAAACTCCGCGCTGGAGAAACTCCGCGTTGGAGAAACTCCGCGTTGGGGAAAATTCGCGTTTGAAAAACTCCACGTTGGAGAAACTAAGCGTTGGAGAAATTCCGTGTTGCAGAAAATCCGCGTTGATGAAACTTCGCGTTAGAGAAACTGCGCGTTGGAGAAACTCCGCGTTGGAGAAAACTCCGAGTTGGAGAAACTCCGCGTTGGAGACACCGCGTTTGAGAAACTCCGCGTTGAAGAAACTCCGCGCTGGAAAAACCCCACGCTGTATAAACTCCGCGCTGGGGAAACTCCGCGCTGGAGAAACTCCGCGTTGGGGAAAATCCGCGTTTGAGAATCCCCGCGTTCGAGAAACTACGCGTTGGAGAAATTCCGCGTTGGAGAAACTCCGCGTTGATGAAACTTCGCGTTAGAGAAACTGCGCGTTGGAGAAATTCCGCGTTGGAGAAAACTCCGCGTTGGAGAGACTCCGCGCTGGAGAAACTCCGCGCTGGAGAAACTTCGTGCTGGAGAAACTCCGCGTTGGAGAATCTCCGCGTTGGAGAAACTCCGCTTTGGAGAAACTCCGCGTTGGAGAAACTCCGCTTTGGAGAAACTTCGCGTTGGAGAAACTCCGCGTTTGAGAAAATCCTCGTTGGAGAAACTCCGCGTTGGAGAAACTCCGTGTTGGAGAAACTCAGTGTTGGAGAAACTCCGTGTTGGAGAAAGTCCGTCTTGGATAAAGTCCGTGATGGAGATAGTCCGTGTTGGAGAAACTCCTTGTTGGAGGAAATCCGCGTTGGAGAAACTCGGCGTTTGAGAAACTCCGCGTCGGAAAAACTACGCGTTGGAGAAATTCCACGTTGGAGAAACTCCGCGTTAGAGAAACTCCGCGCTGGAGAAACTTCGCGCTGGAGAACCTCCGCGCTGGAGAAACTCCGTGTTGGAGAAACTTCGCGCTGCAGAAACTCCGTGTTGGAGAAACTTCGTGTTGGAGAAACTTCTCCTTGGAGATACTCCGCGTTGGAGAAACTCCGCGTTGGAGAAACTCGGCGTTTGAGAAACTCCGCGTTGGAAAACTACGCGTTGGAGAAATTCCACGTTGGAGAAACTCCGCGTTAGAGAAACTCCGTGTTGCAGAAACTCCGCGTTGTAGAAACTCCGCATTTGAGAAACTCCGCGTTGGAGAAACTCCGCGCTGGAGAAACTCCGCGCTGGAGAAACTCTGCGCTGGAGAAACTCCGCGCTGGAGAAATTCCGCGCTGGATAAACTCCGCGTTGGAGAAACTCCGCTTTGGACAAACTCTGCGTTGGAGAAATTCCGCGTTGATGAAACATCGTGTTAGAGAAACTGCGCTTTGAGAAACTCCGCGTTGGAGAAAACTCGGCGTTGGAGAAGCTCCGCGCTGGAGAATCTCCGCGTTGGAGAAACTCCGTGTTGGAGAAACTCCGCGTTAGAGAATCTCCGCGTTGGAGAAACTCCGCTTTGGAGAAACTCCGCTTTGGAGAAACTCCGCGTTGGAGAAACTCCGCGTTTGAGAAACTCCCCGTTGGAGAAACTCTGTGTTGGAGAAACTCCTCGCTGGAGAAACTCCGTGTTGGAGAAACTCCGCGTTGGAGAATCTCCGCGTTGGAGAAGCTGCGCGTTGGAGAAAACTCCGCGTTGGAGAAACTCCGCGCTGGAGAAACTCCGTGTTGGAGAAACTTCGTGTTGGAGAAACTCCGCGTTGGAGAAACTCCGCGTTTGAGCAACTCCCCTTTGGAGAATCTCCGCGTTGGAGAAACTCTGCGTTGGAGAAGCTCCGCGTTTATGAAACTTCTTGTTAGAGAAACTGCGCGTTGGAGAAACTCCGCGTTGGGGAAAACTCCGCGTTGGAGAAACTCCACGCTGGAGAAACTACGCGCTGGAGAAACTTCGTGTTGGAGAAACTCCGTGTTGGAGAAACTCCGCGCTTGAGAATCTCCGCGTTGGAGAAACTCCGCTTTGGAGAAACTCCGCGCTGGAGAAACTCCGCGCTGGAGAAACTCTGCGCTGGAGAAACTCCGCGCTGGAGAAGTTCCGCGCTGGATCAACTCCGCGTTGGAGAAACTCCGCTTTGGAGAAACTCTGCGTTGGAGAAACTCCGCGTTGATGAAACTTCGTGTTAGAGAAATTGCACGTTGGAGAAACTCCGCGTTGGAGAAAACTCCGAGTTGGAGAAACTCCGCGTTGGAGACACCGCGTTTGAGAAACTCCGCGTTGGAGAAACTCCGCGCTGGAGAAACCCCATGCTGTATAAACTCCGCGCTGGGGAAACTCCGCGTTGGAGAAACTCCGCGTTGGGGAAAATCCGCGTTTGAGAATCCCCGCGTTGGAGAAACTACGCGTTGGAGAAATTCCGCGTTGAAGAAACTCCGCGTTGATGAAACTTCGCGTTAGAGAAACTGCGCGCTGGAGAAACTTCCGAGTTGGAGAAAACTCCGCGGTGGAGAAACTCCGCGCTGGAGAAACTCCGCGCTGGAGAAACTTCGTGCTGGAGAAACTCCGCGTTTGAGAATCTCCGCGTTGGAGAAACTCCGCTTTGGAGAAACTCCGCGTTGGAGAAACTCCGCTTTGGTGAAACTTCGCGTTGGAGAAACTCCGCGTTTGAGAAAATCCTTGTTGGAGAAACTCCGCGTTGGAGAAACTCCGCGTTGGATAAACTCCGTGTTGGAGAATCTCCGTGTTGGAGAAACTCAGTGTTGGAGAAACTCCGTGTTGGAGAAAGTCCGTCTTGGATAAAGTCCGTGATGGAGATAGTCCGTGTTGGAGAAACTCCTTGTTGGAGAAAATCTGCGTTGGAGAAACTCGGCGTTTGAGAAACTCCGCGTTGGAAAAACTACGCATTGGAGAAATTCTACGTTGGAGAAACTCCGCGTTAGAGAAACTCCGCGCTGGAGAAACTTCGCGCTGGAGAACCTCCGCGCTTAAGAAACTCCGTGTTGGAGAAACTTCGCGCTGGAGAAACTCTGTGTTGGAGAAACTTCGTGTTGGAGAAACTCCTCCTTGGGGATACTCCGCGTTGGAGAAACTCCGCGTTGGAGAAACTCCGCGTTGGAGAAACTCCGCGTTGGAGAAACTCCGCGCTGGAGAAACTCCGCGCTGGAGAAACTCTGCGCTGGAGAAACTCCGCGCTGGAGAAATTCCGCGCTGGATAAACTCCGCGATGGAGAAACTCCGCTTTGGACAAACTCTGCGTTGGAGAAACTCCGCGTTGATGAAACTTCGTGTTAGAGAAACTGCGCGTTGGAGAAACTCCGCGTTGGAGAAAACTCCGCGTTGGAGAAACTCCGCGCTGGAGAAACTCCGCGCTGGAGAAACTTCGTGTTGGAGAAACTCCGTGTTGGAGAAACTCCGCGTTAGAGAATCTCCGCGTTGGAAAAACTCCGCTTTGGAGAAACTCCGCGTTGGAGAAACTCCGCTTTGGAGAAACTTCGCGTTGGAGAAACTCCGCGCTGGAGAATCTCCGCGTTGGAGAAACTCCGCTTTGGACAAACTCTGCGTTGGAGAAATTCCGCGTTGATGAAACTTCGTGTTAGAGAAACTGCGCGTTGAGAAACTCCGCGTTGGAGAAAACACGGCGTTGGAGAAGCTCCGCGCTGGAGAATCTCCGCGTTGGAGAAACTCCGTGTTGGAGAAACTCCGCGTTAGATAATCTCCGCGTTGGAGAAACTCCGCTTTGGAGAAACTCCGCGTTGGAGAAACTCCGCGTTTGAGAAACTCCCCGTTGGAGAAACTCCGCGTTGGATAAACTCCGTGTTGGAGAAACTCTGTGTTGGAGAAACTCCTCGCTGGAGAAACTCCGTGTTGGAGAAACTCCGTGTTGGAGAAACTCCGCGTTGGAGAATCTCCGCGTTGGAGAAGCTGCGCGTTGGAGAAAACTCCGCATTGGAGAAACTCCGCGCTGGAGAAACTCCGTGTTGGAGAAACTTTGTGTTGGAGAAACTCCGCGTTGGAGAAACTCCGCGTTTGAGCAACTCCCCTTTGGAGAATCTCCGCGTTGGAGAAACTCTGCGTTGGAGAAGCTCCGCGTTTATGAAACTTCGTGTTAGAGAAACTGCGCGTTGGAGAAACTCCGCGTTGGGGAAAACTCCGCGTTGGAGAAACTCCACGCTGGAGAAACTCCGCACTGGAGAAACTTCGTGTTGGAGAAACTCCGTGTTGGAGAAACTCCGCGCTTGAGAATCTCCGCGTTGGAGAAACTCCGCTTTGGAGAAACTCCGCGCTGGAGAAACTCCGCGCTGGAGAAACTCTGCGCTGGAGAAACTCCGCGCTGGAGAAGTTCCGCGCAGGATCAACTCCGCGTTGGAGAAACTCCGCTTTGGAGAAACTCTGCGTTGGAGAAACTCCGCGTTGATGAAACTTCGTGTTAGAGAAACGGCACGTTGGAGAAACTCCGCGTTGGAGAAAACTCCGAGTTGGAGAAACTCCGCGTTGGAGACACCGCGTTTGAGAAACTCCGCGTTGGAGAAACTCCGCGCTGGAGAAACCCCATGCTGTATAAACTCCGCGCTGGGGAAACTCCGCGTTGGAGAAACTCCGCGTTGGGGAAAATCCGCGTTTGAGAATCCCCGCGTTGGAGAAACTACGCGTTGGAGAAATTCCGCGTTGAAGAAACTCCGCGTTGATGAAACTTCGCGTTAGAGAAACTGCGCGCTGGAGAAACTTCCGAGTTGGAGAAAACTCCGCGGTGGAGAAACTCCGCGCTGGAGAAACTCCGCGCTGGAGAAACTTCGTGCTGGAGAAACTCCGCGTTTGAGAATCTCCGCGTTGGAGAAACTCCGCTTTGGAGAAACTCCGCGTTGGAGAAACTCCGCTTTGGTGAAACTTCGCGTTGGAGAAACTCCGCGTTTGAGAAAATCCTTGTTGGAGAAACTCCGCGTTGGAGAAACTCCACGTTGGATAAACTCCGTGTTGGAGAAACTCCGTGTTGGAGAAACTCAGTGTTGGAGAAACTCCGTGTTGGAGAAAGTCCGTCTTGGATAAAGTCCGTGATGGAGATAGTCCGTGTTGGAGAAACTCCTTGTTGGAGAAAATCCGCGTTGGAGAAACTCGGCGTTTGAGAAACTCCGCGTTGGAAAAACTACGCATTGGAGAAATTCTACGTTGGAGAAACTCCGCGTTAGAGAAACTCCGCGCTGGAGAAACTTCGCGCTGGAGAACCTCCGCGCTTAAGAAACTCCGTGTTGGAGAAACTTCGCGCTGGAGAAACTCCGTGTTGGAGAAACTTCGTGTTGGAGAAACTCCTCCTTGGGGATACTCCGCGTTGGAGAAACTCCGCGTTGGAGAAACTCCGCGTTGGAGAAACTCCGCGTTGGAGAAACTCCGCGTTGGAGAAACTCCGCGCTGGAGAAACTCCGCGCTGGAGAAACTCTGCGCTGGAGAAACTCCGCGCTGGAGAAACTCCGCGCTGGAGAAATTCCGCGCTGGATAAACTCCGCATTGGAGAAACTCCGCTTTGGACAAACTCTGCGTTGGAGAAACTCCGCGTTGATGAAACTTCGTGTTAGAGAAACTGCGCGTTGGAGAAACTCCGCGTTGGAGAAAACTCCGCGTTGGAGAAACTCCGCGCTGGAGAAACTCCGCGCAAGAGAAACTCCGCGCTGGAGAAACTTCGTGTTGGAGAAACTCCGTGTTGGAGAAACTCCGCGTTAGAGAATCTCCGCGTTGGAAAAACTCCGCTTTGGAGAAACTCCGCGCTGGAGAAACTCCGCGCTGGAGAAACTCTGCTCTGGAGAAACTCCGCGCTGGATCAACTCCGCGTTGGAGAAACTCCGCTTTGGAGAAACTCTGCGTTGGAGAAACTCCGCGTTGGAGAAACTCCGCGTTGGAGAAACTCCGCGTTGATGAAACTTCGTGTTAGAGAAACTGCACGTTGGAGAAATTCCGCGTTGGAGAAAACTCCGCGTTGGAGAAACTCCGCGCTGGAGAAACTCTGCGCTGGAGAAACTCCGCGCTGGAGAAACTCCGCGCTGGAGAAATTCCGCGCTGGATAAACTCCGCATTGGAGAAACTCCGCTTTGGACAAACTCTGCGTTGGAGAAACTCCGCGTTGATGAAACTTCGTGTTAGAGAAACTGCGCGTTGGAGAAACTCCGCGTTGGAGAAAACTCCGCGTTGGAGAAACTCCGCGCAAGAGAAACTCCGCGCTGGAGAAACTTCGTGTTGGAGAAACTCCGTGTTGGAGAAACTCCGCGTTAGAGAATCTCCGCGTTGGAAAAACTCCGCTTTGGAGAAACTCCGCGTTGGAGAAACTCCGCTTTGGAGAAACTTCGCGTTGGAGAAACTCCGCGCTGGAGAATCTCCGCGTTGGAGAATCTCCGCGTTGGAGAAACTCCGCTTTGGAGAAACTCCGCGTTGGAGAAACCACGCGTTTGTAGAAACTGCGCGTTAGAAAAAACTCCGCGTTGGAGAAACTCCGCGCTGGAGAAACTCCGCGCTGGAGAAACTCCGTGTTGGAGAAACTCTGTGCTGGAGAAACTCCGCGTTGGAGAAACTCCGCGTTTGAGAAACTCCCCGTTGGAGAAACTCCGCGTTGGAGAAACTCCTCGTTGGATAAACTCCGTGTTGGAGAAACTCCGTGTTGGAGAAACTCCTCGCTGGAGAAACTCCGTGTTGGAGAAACTCCGTGTTGGAGAAACTCCGCGTTGGAGAATCTCCGCGTTGGAGAAGCTGCGCGTTGGAGAAAACTCCGCGTTGGAGAAACTCCGCGCTGGAGAAACTCCGTGTTGGAGAAACTTCGTGTTGGAGAAACTCCGCGTTGGAGAAACTCCGCGTTTGAGCAACTCCCCTTTGGAGAAACTCCGCGTTGGAGAAACTCTGCGTTGGAGAAGCTCCGCGTTGATGAAACTTCGTGTTAGAGAAACTGCGCGTTGGAGAAACTCCACGCTGGAGAAACTCCGCGCTGGAGAAATTTCGTGTTGGAGAAACTCCGTGTTGGAGAAACTCCGCGCTTGAGAATCTCCGCGTTGGAGAAACTCCGCTTTGGAGAAACTCCGCGCTGGAGAAACTCCGCGCTGGAGAAACTCTGCTCTGGAGAAACTCCGCGCTGGATCAACTCCGCGTTGGAGAAACTCCGCTTTGGAGAAACTCTGCGTTGGAGAAACTCCGCGTTGGAGAAACTCCGCGTTGGAGAAACTCCGCGTTGATGAAACTTCGTGTTAGAGAAACTGCACGTTGGAGAAATTCCGCGTTGGAGAAAACTCCGCGTTGGAGAAACTCCGTGCTGGAGAAACTTCGTGTTGGAGAAACATCGTGTTGGAGAAACTCCGCGTTAGAGAATCTCCGCGTTGGAGAAACTCCGCTTTGGAGAAACTCCGCGCTGGAGAAACTCTGCGCTGGAGAAACTCTGCGCTGGAGAAACTCCGCGCTGGAGAAATTCCGCGCTGGATCAACTCCGCGTTGGAGAAACTCCGCTTTGGAGAAACTCTGCGTTGGAGAAACTCCTCGTTGAAGAAACTTCGTGTTAGAGAAACTGCGCTTTGGAGAAACTCCGCGTTGGAGAAACTCCGCGTTGGATAAACTCCGTGTTGGAGAAACTCCGTGTTGGAGAAACTCCTCGCTGGAGAAACTCCGTGTTGGAGAAACTCCGCGTTGGAGAAACTCCGCGTTGCAGAAACTCCGCGTGGGAGAAACTCTGCATTTGAGAAACTCCGCGTTGGAGAAACTCAGCGCTGGAGAAACTCCCCGCTGCAGAAACTCCGCGCTGGAGAAACTCCGTGTTGGAGAAACTTCGCGCTGGAGAAACTCCGTG
Source organism: Amblyomma americanum (assembly GCA_030143305.2). Taxonomy (NCBI): domain Eukaryota; kingdom Metazoa; phylum Arthropoda; class Arachnida; order Ixodida; family Ixodidae; genus Amblyomma; species Amblyomma americanum. The sequence goes on along the minus strand of JARKHS020012640.1, from coordinate 67,439 downwards.
TTGGAGAAACTCCTCGTTGGAGATACTCCGCGTTGGAGAAACTCCCTGTTGGAGAAACTCCGCGCTGGAGAAACTCCGTGTTGGAGAAACTCCGTGTTGGAGAAACTCCTCGTTGGAGATACTCCGCGTTGGAGAAACTCCCTGTTGGAGAAACTCCGCGTTGGAGAAACTCGGCGTTTGAGAAACTCCGCGTTGGAAAAACTACGCGCTGGAGGAATTCTACGTTGGAGAAACTCCGCGTTGGAGAAACTCCGCGTTACAGAAACTCCGCATTGGTGAAACTCCGCGCTGGAGAAACTCCGCGCTGGAGAAACCCCGCGCTGGATAAACTCCGCGCTGGAGAAACTCCGCGTTGGAGAAACTAAGCGTTGGGGAAAAACCGCGTTTGAGAAACTCCGCGTAGGAGAAACTAAGCGTTGGAGAAATTCCGTGTTGGAGAAATTCCGCGTTGATGAAACTTCGCGTTAGAGAAACTGCGCGTTGGAGAAACTCCGTGTTGGAGAAAACTCCGAGTTGGAGAAACTCCGCGTTGGAGACACCGCGTTTGAGAAACTCCGCGTTGGAGAAACTCCGCGCTGGAGAAACCCCGCGCTGGATAAACTCCGCGCTGGAGAAACTCCGCGTTGGAGAAACTCCGCGTTGGAGAAACTCCGCGTTGGGGAAAATCCGCGTTTGAGAATCTCCGCGTTGGAGAAACTACGCGTTGGAGAAATTCCGCGTTGGAGAAACTCCGCGTTGATGGAACTTCGCGTTAGAGATACTGCGCGTTGGAGAAACTCCGCGTTGGAGAAAACTCCGCGCTGGAGAAACTCCGTGCTGGAGAAACTTCGTGCTGGAGAAACACCGCGTTGGAGAATCTCCGCGTTGGATAAACTCCGCTTTGGAGAAACTCCACGTTGGAGAAACTCCGCTTTGGAGAAACTTCGCGTTGGAGAAACTCCGCGTTTGAGAAAATCCTCGTTGGAGGAACTCCGCGTTGGAGAAACTCCGCGTTGGATAAACTCCGTGTTGAAGAAACTCCGTGTTGGAGAAACTCAGTGTTGGAGAAACTCCGTGTTGGAGAAAGTCCGTCTTGGATAAAGTCCATGATGGAGATAGTCCGTGTTGGAGAAACTCCTTGTTGGAGAAAATCCGCGTTGTAGAAACTCGGCGTTTGAGAAACTCCGCGTTGGAAAAACTACGCGTTGGAGAAATTTCACATTGGAGAAACTCCGCGCTGGAGAAACTCCGCGTTAGAGAAACTCCGTGTTGGAGAAACTTCGCGCTGGAGAAACTCCGTGTTGGAGAAACTCCGTGTTGGAGATACTCCTCCTTTGAGATACTCCGCGTTGGAGAAACTCCGCGTTGGAGAAACTCCGCGTTGTAGAAACTCGGCGTTTGAGAAACTCCGCGTTGGAAAACTACGCGTTGGAGAAATTCCACGTTGGAGAAACTCCGCGTTAGAGAAACTCCGCGTTGCAGAAACTCCGCGTTGTAGAAACTCCGCATTTGAGAAACTCCGCGTTGGAGAAACTCCGCGCTGGAGAAACTCCGCGCTGGAGAAACTCCGCGCTGGAGAAATTCCGCGCTGGATAAACTCCGCGTTGGAGAAACTCCGCTTTGAACAAACTCTGCGTTGGAGAAACTCCGCGTTGAAGAAACTTCGTGTTAGAGAAACTGCGCGTTGGAGAAACTCCGCGTTGGAGAAAACTCCGCGTTGGAGAAACTCCGCGCTGGAGAAACTCCGCGCTGGAGAAACTTCTTGTTGGAGAAACTCCGTGCTGGAGAAACTCCGCGTTAGAGAATCTCCGCGTTGGAGAAACTCCGCTTTGGAGAAACTCCGCGTTGGAGAAACTCCGCTTTGGAGAAACTCCGCGTTGGAGAAACTCCGCGTTTGAGAATCTCCGCGTTGGAGAATCTCCGCGTTGGAGAAACTCCGCTTTGGAGAAACTCCGCGTTGGAGAAACCACGCGTTTGTAGAAACTGCGCTTTAGAGAAAAATCCGCGTTGGAGAAACTCCGCGCTGGAGAAACTCCGCGCTGGAGAAACTCCGCGCTGGAGAAACTCCGTGTTGGAGAAACTCCGTGTTGGAGAAACTCCGCGTTGGAGAAACTCCGCGTTTGAGAAACTCCCCGTTGGAGAAACTCCGCGTTGGATAAACTCCGTGTTGGAGAAACTCTGTGTTGGAGAAACTCCTCGCTGGAGAAACTCTGTGTTGGAGAAACTCCGTGTTGGAGAAACTCCGTGTTGGAGAAAATTCGTGTTGGAGAAACTCCGCGTTGGATAAACTCCGCGTTTGAGCAACTCCCCTTTGGAGAATCTCTGCGTTGGAGAAACTCTGCGTTGGAGAAGCTCCGCGTTTATGAAACTTCGTGTTAGAGAAACTGCGCGTTTTAGAAACTCCGCGTTGGAGAAAACTCCGCTTTGGAGAAACTCCACGCTGGAGAAACTTCGTGTTGGAGAAACTCCGTGTTGGAGAAACTCCGCGCTTGAGAATCTCCGCGTTGGAGAAACTCCGCTTTGGAGAAACTCCGCGCTGGAGAAACTCCGCGCTGGAGAAACTCCGCGCTGGAGAAACTCTGCGCTGGAGAAACTCCGCGCTGGAGAAGTTCCGCGCTGGATAAACTCCGCGTTGGAGAAACTCCGCTTTGGAGAAACTCTGCGTTGCAGAAACTCCGCGTTGATGAAACTTCGTGTTAGAGAAACTGCACGTTGGAGAAACTCCGCGTTGGAGAAAACTCCGAGTTGGAGAAACTCCGCGTTGGAGACACCGCGTTTGAGAAACTCCGCGTTGGAGAAACTCCGCGCTGGAGAAACCCCACGCTGTATAAACTCCGCGCTGGGGAAACTCCGCGTTGGAGAAAGTCCGCGTTGGGGAAAATCCGCGTTTGAGGATCCCCGCGTTGGAGAAACTACGCGTTGGAGAAATTCCGCGTTGAAGAAACTCCGCGTTGATGAAACTTCGCGTAAGAGAAACTGCGCGTTGGAGAAATTCCGCGTTGGAGAAAACTCCGCGTTGGAGAAACTCCGCGCTGGAGAAACTCCGCGCTGGAGAAACTTCGTGCTGGAGAAACTCCGCGTTGGAGAATCTCCGCGTTGGAGAAACTCCGCTTTGGAGAAACTCCGCGTTGGAGAAACTTCGCGTTGGAGAAACTCCGCGTTTGAGAAAATCCTCGTTGGAGAAACTCCGCGTTGGAGAAACTCCGCGTTGGATAAACTCCGTGTTGGAGAAACTCCGTGTTGGAGAAATTCAGTGTTGGAGAAACTCCGTGTTGGAGAAAGTCCGTCTTGGATAAAGTCCGTGATGGAGATAGTCCGTGTTGGAGAAACTCCTTGTTGGAGAAAATCCGCGTTGGAGAAACTCGGCGTTTGAGAAACTCCGCGTTGGAAAAACTACGCGTTGGAGAAATTCCACGTTGGAGAAACTCCGCGTTAGAGAAACTCCGCGCTGGAGAAACTTCGCGCTGGAGAACCTCCGCGCTGGAGAAACTCTGCGTTGGAGAAACTCCGTGTTGGAGAAACTTCGCGCTGGAGAAACTCCGTGTTGGAGAAACCTCGTGTTGGAGAAACTCCTCCATTGAGATACTCCGCGTTGGAGAAACTCCGCGTTGGAGAAACTCCGCGTTGGAGGAACTCGGCGTTTGAGAAACTCCGCGTTGGAAAACTACGCGTTGGAGAAATTCCACGTTGGAGAAACTCCGCGTTAGAGAAACTCCGCGTTGCAGAAACTCCGCGTTGTAGAAACTCCGCATTTGAGAAACTCCGCGTTGGAGAAACTCCGCGGTGGAGAAACTCCGCGCTGGAGAAACTATGCGCTGGAGAAACTCCGCGCTGGAGAAATTCCGCGCTGGATAAACTCCGCGTTGGAGAAACTCCGCTTTGGACAAACTCTGCGTTGGAGAAACTCCGCGTTGATGAAACTCCGCTGGATAAACTCCGCGTTGGAGAAACTCCTCTTTGGACAAACTCTGCGTTGGAGAAACTCCGCGTTGATGAAACTTCGTGTTAGAGAAACTGCGCGTTGGAGAAACTCCGCGCTGGAGAAAACTCCGCGTTGGAGAAACCCCGCGCTGGATAAACTCCGCGCTGGAGAAACTTCGTGTTGGAGAAACTCCGTGTTGGAGAAACTCCACGTTAGAGAATCTCCGCGTTGGAGAAACTCCGCTTTGGAGAAACTCCGCGTTGGAGAAACTCCGCTTTGGAGAAACTTCGCGGTGGAGAAACACCGCGTTTGAGAATCTCCGCGTTGGAGAATCTCCGCGTTGGAGAAACTCCGCTTTGGAGAAACTCCGCGTTGGAGAAACCACGCGTTTGTAGAAACTGCGCGTTAGAGAAAACTCCGTGTTGGAGAAACTCCGCGCTGGAGAAACTCCGCGCTGGAGAAACTCCGTGTTGGAGAAACTCCGTGTTGGAGAAACTCCGCGTTGGAGAAACTCGGCGTTTGAGAAACTCCGCGTTGGAAAAACTACGCGTTGGAGAAATTCCACGTTAGTGTTAGAGAAACTGCGCATTGGAGAAATTCCGCGTTTGAGAAACTCCGCGTTGGAGAATCACCGCGTTGGAGAAACTGCGCGTTAGAGAAAACTCCGCGTTGGAGAAACTCCGCGCTGGATAAACTCCGTGTTGGAGAAACTCCGTGTTGGAGAAACTCCTCGCTGGAGAAACTGCGTGTTGGAGAAACTCCGTGTTGGAGAATCTCCGCGTTGGAGAAATTGCGCGTTGGAGAAAACTCCGCATTGGAGAAACTCTGCGCTGGAGAAACTCCTCGCTGGAGAAACTCCGTGTTGGAGAAACTCCGCGTTGGAAAAACTCCGCGTTTGACCAACTCCCCTTTGGAGAAACTCCGCGTTTGAGAAACTCCGCGTTGGAGAATCTCCGCGTTGGAGAAACTCCGCTTTGGAGAAACTCCGCGTTGGAGAAACCACGCGTTGGAGAAACTCCGCGTTGGAGAAGCTCCGCTCTGGAGAAACCCCGTGCTGTAGAAACTCCACGCTGGAGAAACTCCGCGTTGGAGAAACTCCGCGTTGGGGAAACTCCGCGTTGGAGAAACTCAGCGCTGGAGAAACTCCGCGCTGAAGAAACTCCGCGCTGGAGAAACTTCGTGTTGGAGAAACTTCTTGTTGGAAAAACTACGCGTTGGAGAAACTCCGTGTTGGAGAAACTTCTCGTTGGAGATACTCCGCGTTGGAGAAACTCCCTGTTGGAGAAACTCCGCGTTGGAGAAACTCGGCGTTTGAGAAACTCCGCGTTGGAAAAACTACGCGTTGGAGAAATTCCACGTTGGAGAAACTCCGCGTTGGAGAAACTCCGCGTTAGAGAAACTCCGCGTTGGTGAAACTCCGCGCTGGAGAAACTCCGCGCTGGAGAAACCCCGCGCTGGATAAACTCCGCGCTGGAGAAACTCCGCGTTGGAGAAACTCCGCGTTGGAGAAACTCCGCGTTGGGGAAAATCCGCGTTTGAGAAACTCCGCGTTGGAGAAACTAAGCGTTGGAGAAATTCCGTGTTGGAGAAAATCCGCGTTGATGAAACTTCGCGTTAGAGAAACTGCGCGTTGGAGAAACTCCGCGTTGGAGAAAACTCCGAGTTGGAGAAACTCCGCGTTGGAGAAACTCCGCGCTGGAGAAACCCCACGCTGTATAAACTCCGCGCTGGGGAAACTCCGCGTTGGAGAAACTCCGCGTTGGGGAAAATCCGCGTTTGAGAATCTCCGCGTTGGAGAAACTACGGGTTGGAGAAATTCCGCGTTGGAGAAACTCCGCGTTGATGAAACTTCGCGTTAGAGAAACTGCGCGTTGGAGAAATTCCGCGTTGGAGAAAACTCCGCGTTGGAGAAACTCCGCGCTGGAGAAACTCCGCGCTGGAGAAACTTCGCGCTGGACAAACTCCGCGTTGGAGAATCTCCGCGTTGGAGAAACTCCGCTTTGGAGAAACTCCGCGTTGGAGAAACTCCGCTTTGGAGAAACATCGCGTTGGAGAAACTCCGCGTTTGAGAAAATCCTCGTTGGAGAAACTCCGCGTTGGAGAAACTCCGCGTTGGATAAACTCCGTGTTGGAGAAACTCCGTGTTGGAGAAACTCAGTGTTGGAGAAACTCCGTGTTGGAGAAAGTCCGTCTTGGATAAAGTCCGTGATGGAGATAGTCCGTGTTGGAGAAACTCCTTGTTGGAGAAAATCCGCGTTGGAGAAACTCGGCGTTTGAGAAACTCCGCGTTGGAAAAACTACGCGTTGGAGAAATTCCACGTTGGAGAAACTCCGCGTTAGAGAAACTCCGCGCTGGAGAAACTCCGCGTTGCAGAAAATCCGCGTGGGAGAAACTCCGCATTTGAGAATCTCCGCGTTGGAGAAACTCCGCGCTGTAGAAACTTCGCGCTGGAGAACCTCCGCGCTGGAGAAACTCCGTGTTGGAGAAACTTCGCGCTGGAGAAATTCCGTGTTGGAGAAACTTCGTGTTGGAGAAACTCCTCCTTGGAGATACTCCGCGTTGGAGAAACTCCGCGCTGGAGAAACCACGTGCTGGATAAACTCCGCGTTGGAGAAACTCCGCGTTAGAGAAACTGCGCGTTTGAGAAATTCCGCCCTGGAGAAACTCCGCGTTGGAGAAACTCGGCGTTTGAGAAACTCCGCGTTGGAAAAACTACGCGTTGGAGAAATTCCACGTTGGTGTTAGAGAAACTGCGCGTTGGAGAAATTCCGCGTTTGAGAAACTCCGCGTTGGAGAATCACCGCGTTGGAGAAACTGCGCGTTAGAGAAAACTCCGCGTTGGAGAAACTCCGCGCTGGATAAACTCCGTGTTGGAGAAACTCCGTGTTGGAGAAACTCCTCGCTGGAGAAACTGCGTGTTGGAGAAACTCCGTGTTGGAGAAACTCCGCGTTGGAGAATCTCCGCGTTTGAGAAATTGCGCGTTGGAGAAAACTTCGCATTGGAGAAACTCTGCGCTGGAGAAACTCCTCGCTGGAGAAACTCCGTGTTGGAGAAACTCCGCGTTGGAAAAACTCCGCGTTTGACCAACTCCCCTTTGGAGAAACTCCGCGTTTGAGAAACTCCGCGTTGGAGAATCTCCGCGTTGGAGAAACTCCGCTTTGGAGAAACTCCGCGTTGGAGAAACCACGCGTTGGAGAAACTCCGCGTTGGAGAAGTTCCGCTCTGGAGAAACCCCGCGCTGTAGAAACTCCACGCTGGAGAAACTCCGCGTTGGAGAAACTCCGCGTTGCAGAAACTCCGCGTTGTAGAAACTCCGCATTTGAGAAACTCCGCGTTGGAGAAACTCCGCGCTGGAGAAACTCTGCGCTGGAGAAACTCCGCGCTGGAGAAATTCCGCGCTGGATAAACTCCGCGTTGGAGAAACTCCTCTTTGGACAAACTCTGCGTTGGAGAAACTCCGCGCTGTAGAAACTTCGCGCTGGAGAACCTCCGCGCTGGAGAAACTCCGTGTTGGAGAAACTTCGCGCTGGAGAAATTCCGTGTTGGAGAAACTTCGTGTTGGAGAAACTCCTCCTTGGAGATACTCCGCGTTGGAGAAACTCCGCGTTGGAGAAACTCCGCGTTGGAGAAACTCGGCGTTTGAGAAACTCCACGTTGGAAAACTACGCGTTGGAGAAATTCCACGTTGGAGAAACTCCGCGTAAGAGAAACTCCGCGTTGCAGAAACTCCGCGTTGTAGAAACTCCGCATTTGAGAAACTCCGCGTTGGAGAAACTCCGCGCTGGAGAAACTCTGCGCTGGAGAAACTCCGCGCTGGAGAAATTCCGCGCTGGATAAACTCCGCGTTGGAGAAACTCCTCTTTGGACAAACTCCGCGCTGGAGAAACTCCGCGCTGGAGAAACTTCGTGTTGGAGAAACTCCGTGTTGGAGAAACTCCACGTTAGAGAATCTCCGCGTTGGAGAAACTCCGCTTTGGAGAAACTCCGCGTTGGAGAAACCACGCGTTGGAGAAACTCCGCGTTGGAGAAGTTCCGCTCTGGAGAAACCCCGCGCTGTAGAAACTCCACGCTGGAGAAACTCCGCGTTGGAGAAACTCCGCGTTGCAGAAACTCCGCGTTGTAGAAACTCCGCATTTGAGAAACTCCGCGTTGGAGAAACTCAGCGCTGGAGAAACTCCGCGCTGGGGAAACTCCGCGTTGGAGAAACTCCGCGTTGGGGAAAATCCGCGTTTGAGAATCCCCGCGTTGGAGAAACTACGGGTTGGAGAAATTCCGCGTTGGAGAAACTCCGCGTTGATGAAACTTCGCGTCAGAGAAACTGCGCGTTGGAGAAATTCCGCGTTGGAGAAAACTCCGCGTTGGAGAAACTCCGCGCAGGAGAAACTCCGCGCTGGAGAAACTTCGCGCTGGACAAACTCCGCGTTGGAGAATCTCCGCGTTGGAGAAACTCCGCGTTGGAGAAACTCCGCTTTGGAGAAACTTCGCGTTGGAGAAACTCCGCGTTTGAGAAAATCCTCGTTGGAGAAACTCCGCGTTGGATAAACTCCGTGTTGGAGAAACTCCGTGTTGGAGAAAGTCCGTCTTGGATAAAGTCCGTGATGGAGATAGTCCGTGTTGGAGAAACTCCTTGTTGGAGAAAATCCGCGTTGGAGAAACTCGGCGTTTGAGAAACTCCGCGTTGGAAAAACTACGCGTTGGAGAAATTCCACGTTGGAGAAACTCCGCGTTAGAGAAACTCCGCGCTGGAGAAACTCCGCGTTGCAGAAAATCCGCGTGGGAGAAACTCCGCATTTGAGAATCTCCGCGTTGGAGAAACTCCGCGCTGTAGAAACTTCGCGCTGGAGAACCTCCGCGCTGGAGAAACTCCGTGTTGGAGAAACTTCGCGCTGGAGAAATTCCGTGTTGGAGAAACTTCGTGTTTGAGAAACTCCTCTTTGGAGATACTCCGCGTTGGAGAAACTCCGCGTTGGAGAAACTCCGCGTTGGAGAAACTCGGCGTTTGAGAAACTCCACGTTGGAAAACTACGCGTTGGAGAAATTCCACGTTGGAGAAACTCCGCGTAAGAGAAACTCCGCGTTGCAGAAACTCCGCGTTGTAGAAACTCCGCATTTGAGAAACTCCGCGTTGGAGAAACTCCGCGCTGGAGAAACTCTGCGCTGGAGAAACTCCGCGCTGGAGAAATTCCGCGCTGGATAAACTCCGCGTTGGAGAAACTACTCTTTGGACAAACTCTGCGTTGGAGAAACTCCGCGTTGATGAAACTTCGTGTTAGAGAAACTGCGCGTTGGAGAAACTCCGCGCTGGAGAAAACTCCGCGTTGGAGAAACTCCGCGCTGGAGAAACTCCGCGCTGGAGAAACTTCGTGTTGGAGAAACTCCGTGTTGGAGAAACTCCACGTTAGAGAATCTCCGCGTTGGAGAAACTCCGCTTTGGAGAAACTCCGCGTTGGAGAAACTCCGCTTTGGAGAAACTTCGCGTTGGAGAAACACCGCGTTTGAGAATCTCCGTGTTGGAGAATCTCCGCGTTGGAGAAACTCCGCTTTGGAGAAACTCCGCGTTGGAGAAACCACGCGTTTGTAGAAACTGCGCGTTAGAGAAAACTCCGTGTTGGAGAAACTCCGCGCTGGAGAAACTCCGCGCTGGAGAAACTTCGTGTTGGAGAAACTCCGTGTTGGAGAAACTCCGCGTTGGAGAAACTCGGCGTTTGAGAAACTCCGCGTTGGAAAAACTACGCGTTGGAGAAATTCCACGTTAGTGTTAGAGAAACTGCGCGTTGGAGAAATTCCGCGTTTGAGAAACTCCGCGTTGGAGAATCACCGCGTTGGAGAAACTGCGCGTTAGAGAAAACTCCGCGTTGGAGAAACTCCGCGCTGGATAAACTCCGTGTTGGAGAAACTCCGTGTTGGAGAAACTCCTCGCTGGAGAAACTGCGTGTTGGAGAAACTCCGTGTTGGAGAAACTCCGCGTTGGAGAATCTCCGCGTTGGAGAAATTGCGCGTTGGAGAAAACTCCGCATTGGAGAAACTCTGCGCTGGAGAAACTCCTCGCTGGAGAAACTCCGTGTTGGAGAAACTCCGCGTTGGAAAAACTCCGCGTTTGACCAACTCCCCTTTGGAGAAACTCCGCGTTTGAGAAACTCCGCGTTGGAGAATCTCCGCGTTGGAGAAACTCCGCTTTGGAGAAACTCCGCGTTGGAGAAACCACGCGTTGGAGAAACTCCGCGTTGGAGAAGCTCCGCTCTGGAGAAACCCCGCGCTGTAGAAACTCCACGCTGGAGAAACTCCGCGTTGGAGAAACTCCGCGTTGGGGAAACTCCGCGTTGGAGAAACTCAGCGCTGGAGAAACTCCGCGCTGAAGAAACTCCGCGCTGGAGAAACTTCGTGTTGGAGAAACTTCTTGTTGGAAAAACTACGCGTTGGAGAAACTCCGTGTTGGAGAAACTTCTCGTTGGAGATACTCCGCGTTGGAGAAACTCCCTGTTGGAGAAACTCCGCGTTGGAGAAACTCGGCGTTTGAGAAACTCCGCGTTGGAAAAACTACGCGTTGGAGAAATTCCACGTTGGAGAAACTCCGCGTTGGAGAAACTCCGCGTTAGAGAAACTCCGCGTTGGTGAAACTCCGCGTTGGAGAAACTCCGCGTTGGAGAAACTCCGCGCTGGAGAAACTCCGCGCTGGAGAAACTCCGCGTTGGAGAAACTCCGCGTTGGAGAAACTCCGCGTTGGAGAAACTCCGCGTTTGAGAAACTCCGCGTTGGAGAAACTACGCGTTGGAGAAATTCCGTGTTGGAGAAACTCCGCGTTGATGAAACTTCGCGTTAGAGAAACTGCGCGTTGGAGAAACTCCGCGTTGGAGAAAACTCCGAGTTGGAGAAACTCCGCGTTGGAGAAACTCCGCGCTGGAGAAACCCCCGCTGTATAAACTCCGCGCTGGAGAAACTCCGCGTTGGAGAAACTCCGCGTTGGAGAAAATCCGCGTTGGAGAAACTCCGCGTTGGAGAAACTCCGCGTTGGAGAAACTCCGCGTTGGAGAAACTCCGCGTTGGAGAAACTTCGCGTTAGAGAAACTGCGCGTTGGAGAAACTCCGCGTTGGAGAAAACTCCGAGTTGGAGAAACTCCGCGTTGGAGAAACCCGCGTTTGAGAAACTCCGCGTTGGAGAAACTCCGCGCTGGAGAAACCCCGCGCTGTAGAAACTCCGCGCTGGAGAAACTCCGCGTTGGAGAAACTCCGCGTTGGGGAAACTCCGCGCTTGAGAAACTCCGCGTTGGAGAAACTCCGGGTTGGAGAAACTCCGCGTTGGAGAAACTCCGCGTTGATGAAACTTCGCGTTGGAGAAACTGCGCGTTGGAGAAACTCCGCGTTGGAGAAAACTCCGCGTTGGAGAAACTCCGCGCTGGAGAAACTCCGCGCTGGAGAAACTCCGCGCTGGACAAACTCCGCGTTGGAGAATCTCCGCGTTGGAGAAACTCCGCGTTGGAGAAACTCCGCGTTGGAGAAACTCCGCTTTGGAGAAACTCCGCGTTGGAGAAACTCCGCGTTGGAGAAAATCCGCGTTGGAGAAACTCCGCGTTGGAGAAACTCCGCGCTGGATAAACTCCGTGTTGGAGAAACTCCGTGTTGGAGAAACTCGTGTTGGAGAAACTCCGTGTTGGAGAAACTCCGTCTTGGATAAAGTCCGTGATGGAGATAGTCCGTGTTGGAGAAACTCCCTGTTGGAGAAACTCCGCGTTGGAGAAACTCGGCGTTTGAGAAACTCCGCGTTGGAAAAACTACGCGTTGGAGAAATTCCACGTTGGAGAAACTCCGCGTTGGAGAAACTCCGCGTTGGAGAAACTCCGCGTTGGAGAAACTCCGCGCTGGAGAAACTCCGCGCTGGAGAAACCCCGCGCTGGATAAACACCGCGCTGGAGAAACTCCGCGTTGGAGAAACTCCGCGTTGGGGAAAATCCGCGTTTGAGAAACTCCGCGTTGGAGAAACTACGCGTTGGAGAAATTCCGCGTTGGAGAAAATCCGCGTTGATGAAACTTCGCGTTAGAGAAACTGCGCGTTGGAGAAACTTCGCGTTGGAGAAAACTCCGAGTTGGAGAAACTCCGCGTTGGAGACACCGCGTTTGAGAAACTCCGCGTTGGAGAAACTCCGCGCTGGAGAAACCCCACGCTGTATAAACTCCGCGCTGGAGAAACTCCGCGTTGGAGAAACTCCGCGTTGGGGAAAATCCGCGTTTGAGAATCCCCGCGTTGGAGAAACTACGGGTTGGAGAAATTCCGCGTTGGAGAAACTCCGCGTTGATGAAACTTCGCGTTAGAGAAACTGCGCGTTGGAGAAATTCCGCGTTGGAGAAAACTCCGCGTTGGAGAAACTCCGCGCTGGAGAAACTCCGCGCTGGAGAAACTTCGCGCTGGACAAACTCCGCGTTGGAGAATCTCCGCGTTGGAGAAACTCCGCTTTGGAGAAACTCCGCGTTGGAGAAACTCCGCTTTGGAGAAACATCGCGTTGGAGAAACTCCGCGTTTGAGAAAATCCTCGTTGGAGAAACCCCGCGTTGGAGAAACTCCGCGTTGGATAAACTCCGTGTTGGAGAAACTCCGTGTTGGAGAAACTCAGTGTTGGAGAAACTCCGTGTTGGAGAAAGTCCGTCTTGGATAAAGTCCGTGATGGAGATAGTCCGTGTTGGAGAAACTCCTTGTTGGAGAAAATCCGCGTTGGAGAAACTCGGCGTTTGAGAAACTCCGCGTTGGAAAAACTACGCGTTGGAGAAATTCCACGTTGGAGAAACTCCGCGTTAGAGAAACTCCGCGCTGGAGAAACTCCGCGTTGCAGAAAATCCGCGTGGGAGAAACTCCGCATTTGAGAATCTCCGCGTTGGAGAAACTCCGCGCTGTAGAAACTTCGCGCTGGAGAACCTCCGCGCTGGAGAAACTCCGTGTTGGAGAAACTTCGCGCTGGAGAAATTCCGTGTTGGAGAAACTTCGTGTTGGAGAAACTCCTCCTTGGAGATACTCCGCGTTGGAGAAACTCCGCGCTGGAGAAACCACGTGCTGGATAAACTCCGCGTTGGAGAAACTCCGCGTTAGAGAAACTGCGCGTTTGAGAAATTCCGCGCTGGAGAAACTCCGCGTTGGAGAAACTCGGCGTTTGAGAAACTCCGCGTTGGAGAAACACCGCGTTGGAGAAACTGCGCGTTGGAGAAAACTCCGCGTTGGAGAAACTCCGCGCTGGAGAAACTCCGCGTTGGAGAAACTCCGTGTTGGAGAAACTCCTCGCTGGAGAAACTGCGTGTTGGAGAAACTCCGTGTTGGAGAAACTCCGCGTTGGAGAATCTCCGCGTTGGAGAAATTGCGCGTTGGAGAAAACTTCGCATTGGAGAAACTCTGCGCTGGAGAAACTCCTCGCTGGAGAAACTCCGTGTTGGAGAAACTCCGTGTTGGAAAAACTCCGCGTTTGACCAACTCCCCTTTGGAGAAAATCCGCGTTTGAGAAACTCCGCGTTGGAGAATCTCCGCGTTGGAGAAACTCCGCTTTGGAGAAACTCCGCGTTGGAGAAACCACGCGTTGGAGAAACTCCGCGTTGGAGAAGTTCCGCTCTGGAGAAACCCCGCGCTGTAGAAACTCCACGCTGGAGAAACTCCGCGTTGGAGAAACTCCGCGTTGCAGAAACTCCGCGTTGTAGAAACTCCGCATTTGAGAAACTCCGCTTTGGAGAAACTCCGCGCTGGAGAAACTCTGCGCTGGAGAAACTCCGCGCTGGAGAAATTCCGCGCTGGATAAACTCCGCGTTGGAGAAACTCCTCTTTGGACAAACTCTGCGTTGGAGAAACTCCGCGCTGTAGAAACTTCGCGCTGGAGAACCTCCGCGCTGGAGAAACTCCGTGTTGGAGAAACTTCGCGCTGGAGAAATTCCGTGTTGGAGAAACTTCGTGTTGGAGAAACTCCTCCTTGGAGATACTCCGCGTTGGAGAAACTCCGCGTTGGAGAAACTCCGCGTTGGAGAAACTCGGCGTTTGAGAAACTCCACGTTGGAAAACTACGCGTTGGAGAAATTCCACGTTGGAGAAACTCCGCGTAAGAGAAACTCCGCGTTGCAGAAACTCCGCGTTGTAGAAACTCCGCATTTGAGAAACTCCGCGTTGGAGAAACTCCGCGCTGGAGAAACTCTGCGCTGGAGAAACTCCGCGCTGGAGAAATTCCGCGCTGGATAAACTCCGCGTTGGAGAAACTCCTCTTTGGACAAACTCCGCGCTGGAGAAACTCCGCGTTTGAGAAAATCCTCGTTGGAGAAACTCCGCGTTGGAGAAACTCCGCGTTGGATAAACTCCGTGTTGGAGAAACTCCGTGTTGGAGAAACTCAGTGTTGGAGAAACTCCGTGTTGGAGAAAGTCCGTCTTGGATAAAGTCCGTGATGGAGATAGTCCGTGTTGGAGAAACTCCTTGTTGGAGAAAATCCGCGTTGGAGAAACTCGGCGTTTGAGAAACTCCGCGTTGGAAAAACTACGCGTTGGAGAAATTCCACGTTGGAGAAACTCCGCGTTAGAGAAACTCCGCGCTGGAGAAACTCCGCGTTGCAGAAAATCCGCGTGGGAGAAACTCCGCATTTGAGAATCTCCGCGTTGGAGAAACTCCGCGCTGTAGAAACTTCGCGCTGGAGAACCTCCGCGCTGGAGAAACTCCGTGTTGGAGAAACTTCGCGCTGGAGAAATTCCGTGTTGGAGAAACTTCGTGTTGGAGAAACTCCTCCTTGGAGATACTCCGCGTTGGAGAAACTCCGCGCTGGAGAAACCACGTGCTGGATAAACTCCGCGTTGGAGAAACTCCGCGTTAGAGAAACTGCGCGTTTGAGAAATTCCGCCCTGGAGAAACTCCGCGTTGGAGAAACTCGGCGTTTGAGAAACTCCGCGTTGGAGAATCACCGCGTTGGAGAAACTGCGCGTTAGAGAAAACTCCGCGTTGGAGAAACTCCGCGCTGGATAAACTCCGTGTTGGAGAAACTCCGTGTTGGAGAAACTCCTCGCTGGAGAAACTGCGTGTTGGAGAAACTCCGTGTTGGAGAAACTCCGCGTTGGAGAATCTCCGCGTTTGAGAAATTGCGCGTTGGAGAAAACTTCGCATTGGAGAAACTCTGCGCTGGAGAAACTCCTCGCTGGAGAAACTCCGTGTTGGAGAAACTCCGTGTTGGAAAAACTCCGCGTTTGACCAACTCCCCTTTGGAGAAACTCCGCGTTTGAGAAACTCCGCGTTGGAGAATCTCCGCGTTGGAGAAACTCCGCTTTGGAGAAACTCCGCGTTGGAGAAACCACGCGTTGGAGAAACTCCGCGTTGGAGAAGTTCCGCTCTGGAGAAACCCCGCGCTGTAGAAACTCCACGCTGGAGAAACTCCGCGTTGGAGAAACTCCGCGTTGCAGAAACTCCGCGTTGTAGAAACTCCGCATTTGAGAAACTCCGCGTTGGAGAAACTCCGCGCTGGAGAAACTCTGCGCTGGAGAAACTCCGCGCTGGAGAAATTCCGCGCTGGATAAACTCCGCGTTGGAGAAACTCCTCTTTGGACAAACTCTGCGTTGGAGAAACTCCGCGCTGTAGAAACTTCGCGCTGGAGAACCTCCGCGCTGGAGAAACTCCGTGTTGGAGAAACTTCGCGCTGGAGAAATTCTGTGTTGGAGAAACTTCGTGTTGGAGAAACTCCTCCTTGGAGATACTCCGCGTTGGAGAAACTCCGCGTTGGAGAAACTCCGCGTTGGAGAAACTCGGCGTTTGAGAAACTCCACGTTGGAAAACTACGCGTTGGAGAAATTCCACGTTGGAGAAACTCCGCGTAAGAGAAACTCCGCGTTGCAGAAACTCCGCGTTGTAGAAACTCCGCATTTGAGAAACTCCGCGTTGGAGAAACTCCGCGCTGGAGAAACTCTGCGCTGGAGAAACTCCGCGCTGGAGAAATTCCGCGCTGGATAAACTCCGCGTTGGAGAAACTCCTCTTTGGACAAACTCCGCGCTGGAGAAACTCCGCGTTTGAGAAAATCCTCGTTGGAGAAACTCCGCGTTGGAGAAACTCCGCGTTGGATAAACTCCGTGTTGGAGAAACTCCGTGTTGGAGAAACTCAGTGTTGGAGAAACTCCGTGTTGGAGAAAGTCCGTCTTGGATAAAGTCCGTGATGGAGATAGTCCGTGTTGGAGAAACTCCTTGTTGGAGAAAATCCGCGTTGGAGAAACTCGGCGTTTGAGAAACTCCGCGTTGGAAAAACTACGCGTTGGAGAAATTCCACGTTGGAGAAACTCCGCGTTAGAGAAACTCCGCGCTGGAGAAACTCCGCGTTGCAGAAAATCCGCGTGGGAGAAACTCCGCATTTGAGAATCTCCGCGTTGGAGAAACTCCGCGCTGTAGAAACTTCGCGCTGGAGAACCTCCGCGCTGGAGAAACTCCGTGTTGGAGAAACTTCGCGCTGGAGAAATTCCGTGTTGGAGAAACTTCGTGTTGGAGAAACTCCTCCTTGGAGATACTCCGCGTTGGAGAAACTCCGCGCTGGAGAAACCACGTGCTGGATAAACTCCGCGTTGGAGAAACTCCGCGTTAGAGAAACTGCGCGTTTGAGAAATTCCGCCCTGGAGAAACTCCGCGTTGGAGAAACTCGGCGTTTGAGAAACTCCGCGTTGGAGAATCAACGCGTTGGAGAAACTGCGCGTTAGAGAAAACTCCGCGTTGGAGAAACTCCGCGCTGGATAAACTCCGTGTTGGAGAAACTCCGTGTTGGAGAAACTCCTCGCTGGAGAAACTGCGTGTTGGAGAAACTCCGTGTTGGAGAAACTCCGCGTTGGAGAATCTCCGCGTTTGAGAAATTGCGCGTTGGAGAAAACTTCGCATTGGAGAAACTCTGCGCTGGAGAAACTCCTCGCTGGAGAAACTCCGTGTTGGAGAAACTCCGTGTTGGAAAAACTCCGCGTTTGACCAACTCCCCTTTGGAGAAACTCCGCGTTTGAGAAACTCCGCGTTGGAGAATCTCCGCGTTGGAGAAACTCCGCTTTGGAGAAACTCCGCGTTGGAGAAACCACGCGTTGGAGAAACTCCGCGTTGCAGAAACTCCGCGTTGTAGAAACTCCGCATTTGAGAAACTCCGCGTTGGAGAAACTCCGCGCTGGAGAAACTCTGCGCTGGAGAAACTCCGCGCTGGAGAAATTCCGCGCTGGATAAACTCCGCGTTGGAGAAACTCCTCTTTGGACAAACTCTGCGTTGGAGAAACTCCGCGCTGTAGAAACTTCGCGCTGGAGAACCTCCGCGCTGGAGAAACTCCGTGTTGGAGAAACTTCGCGCTGGAGAAATTCCGTGTTGGAGAAACTTCGTGTTGGAGAAACTCCTCCTTGGAGATACTCCGCGTTGGAGAAACTCCGCGTTGGAGAAACTCCGCGTTGGAGAAACTCGGCGTTTGAGAAACTCCACGTTGGAAAACTACGCGTTGGAGAAATTCCACGTTGGAGAAACTCCGCGTAAGAGAAACTCCGCGTTGCAGAAACTCCGCGTTGTAGAAACTCCGCATTTGAGAAACTCCGCGTTGGAGAAACTCCGCGCTGGAGAAACTCTGCGCTGGAGAAACTCCGCGCTGGAGAAATTCCGCGCTGGATAAACTCCGCGTTGGAGAAACTCCTCTTTGGACAAACTCCGCGCTGGAGAAACTTCGTGTTGGAGAAACTCCGTGTTGGAGAAACTCCACGTTAGAGAATCTCCGCGTTGGAGAATCTCCGCGTTGGAGAAACTCCGCTTTGGAGAAACTCCGCGTTGGAGAAACCACGCGTTTGTAGAAACTGCGCGTTAGAGAACACTCCGTGTTGGAGAAACTCCGCGCTGGAGAAACTCCGCGCTGGAGAAACTCCGTGTTGGAGAAACTCCGTGTTGGAGAAACTCCGCGTTGGAGAAACTCCGCGTTTGAGAAACTCCCCGTTGGAGAAACTCCGCGTTGGAGAAACTCCGTGTTGGAGAAACTCCTCGCTGGAGAAACTCCGTGTTGGAGAAACTCCGTGTTGGAGAAACTCCGCGTTGGAGAATCTCCGCGTTGGAGAAGCTGCGCGTTGGAGAAACTCCGCGTTGGAGAAAACTCCGAGTTTGAGAAACTCCGCGTTGGAGACACCGCGTTTGAGAAACTCCGCGTTGGAGAAACTCCGCGCTGGAGAAACCCCACGCTGTATAAACTCCGCGCTGGGGAAACTCCGTGTTGGAGAAACTCCGTGTTGGGGAAAATCCGCGTTTGAGAATCCCCGCGTTGGAGAAACTACGCGTTGGAGAAATTCCGCGTTTTAGGAAACTCCGCGTTGGAGAAAGTCCGCGCTGGAGAAACTCCGCGCTGGAGAAACTTCGTGCTGGAGAAACTCCGCGTTGGAGAATCTCCGCGTTGGAGAAACTCCGCTTTGGAGAAACTCCGCGTTGGAGAAACTCCGCTTTGGAGAAACTTCGCGTTGGAGAAACTCCGCGTTTGAGAAAATCCTCGTTGGAGAAACTCCGCGTTGGATAAACTCCGTGTTGGAGAAACTCCGTGTTGGAGAAACTCAGTGTTGGAGAAACTCTGTGTTGGAGAAAGTCCGTCTTGGATAAAGTCTGTAATGGAGATAGTCCGTGTTGGAGAAACTCCTTGTTGGAGAAAATCCGCGTTGGAGAAACTCGGCGTTTGAGAAACTCCGCGTTGGAAAAACTACGCGTTGGAGAAATTCCACGTTGGAGAAACTCCGCGTTAGAGAAACTCCGCGCTGGAGAAACTTCGCGCTGGAGAACCTCCGCGCTGGAGAAACTCCGTGTTGGAGAAACTTCGCGCTGGAGAAACTCCGTGTTGGAGAAACTCCGCTTTGGAGAAACCACGCGTTGGAGAAACTCCGCGTTGGAGAAGTTCCGCGCTGGAGAAACCACGCGCTGTAGAAACTCCGCGCTGGAGAAACTCCGCGTTGGGGACACTCCGCGTTGGAGAAACTCCGCGCTGGAGAAACTCCGCGTTAGAGAAACTGCGCGTTTGAGAAATTCCGCCCTGGAGAAACTCCGCGTTGGAGAAACTCGGCGTTTGAGAAACTCCGCGTTGGAAAAACTACGCGTTGGAGAAATTCCACTTTGGTGTTAGAGAAACTGCGCGTTGGAGAAATTCCGCGTTTGAGAAACTCCGCGTTGGAGAATCACCGCGTTGGAGAAACTGCGCGTTAGAGAAAACTCCGCGTTGGAGAAACTCCGCGCTGGATAAACTCCGTGTTGGAGAAACTCCGTGTTGGAGAAACTCCTCGCTGGAGAAACTGCGTGTTGGAGAAACTCCGTGTTGGAGAAACTCCGCGTTGGAGAATTTCCGCGTTGGAGAAATTGCGCGTTGGAGAAAACTCCGCATTGGAGAAACTCTGCGCTGGAGAAACTCCTCGCTGGAGAAACTCCGTGTTGGAGAAACTCCGCGTTGGAAAAACTCCGCGTTTGACCAACTCACCTTTGGAGAAACTCCGCGTTTGAGAAACTCCGCGTTGGAGAATCTCCGCGTTGGAGAAACTCCGCTTTGGAGAAACTCCGCGTTGGAGAAACCACGCGTTGGAGAAACTCCGCGTTGGAGAAGTTCCGCTCTGGAGAAACCCCGCGCTGTAGAAACTCCACGCTGGAGAAACTCCGCGTTGGAGAAACTCCGCGTTGGGGAAACTCCGCGTTGGAGAAACTCAGCGCTGGAGAAACTCCGCGCTGAAGAAACTCCGCGCTGGAGAAACTTCGTGTTGGAGAAACTTCTCGTTGGAGATACTCCGCGTTGGAGAAACTCCCTGTTGGAGAAACTCCGCGTTGGAGAAACTCGGCGTTTGAGAAACTCCGCGTTGGAAAAACTACGCGTTGGAGAAATTCCACGTTGGAGAAACTCCGCGTTGGAGAAACTCCGCGTTAGAGAAACTCCGCGTTGGTGAAACTCCGCGCTGGAGAAAATCCGCGCTGGAGAAACCCCGCGCTGGATAAACTCCGCGCTGGAGAAACTCCGCGTTGGAGAAACTCCGCGTTGGGGAAAATCCGCGTTTGAGAAACTCCGCGTTGGAGAAACTAAGCGTTGGAGAAATTCCGTGTTGGAGAAAATCCGCGTTGATGAAACTTCGCGTTAGAGAAACTGCGCGTTGGAGAAATTCCGCGTTGGAGAAACTCCGCGTTGGAAAAACTCCGCGTTTGACCAACTCACCTTTGGAGAAACTCCGCGTTTGAGAAACTCCGCGTTGGAGAATCTCCGCGTTGGAGAAACTCCGCTTTGGAGAAACTCCGCGTTGGAGAAACCACGCGTTGGAGAAACTCCGCGTTGGAGAAGTTCCGCTCTGGAGAAACCCCGCGCTGTAGAAATTCCGCGTTGGAGAAAACTCCGAGTTGGAGAAACTCCGCGTTGGAGACACCGCGTTTGAGAAACTCCGCGTTGGAGAAACTCCGCGCTGGAGAAACCCCACGCTGTATAAACTCCGCGCTGGGGAAACTCCGCGTTGGAGAAACTCCGCGTTGGGGAAAATCCGCGTTTGAGAATCCCCGCGTTGGAGAAACTACGGGTTGGAGAAATTCCGCGTTGGAGAAACTCCGCGTTGATGAAACTTCGCGTTAGAGAAACTGCGCGTTGGAGAAATTCCGCGTTGGAGAAAACTCCGCGTTGGAGAAACTCCGCGCTGGAGAAACTCCGCGCTGGAGAAACTTCGTGCTGGACAAACTCCGCGTTGGAGAATCTCCGCGTTGGAGAAACTCCGCTTTGGAGAAACTCCGCGTTGGAGAAACTCCGCTTTGGAGAAACTTCGCGTTGGAGAAACTCCGTGTTTGAGAAAATCCTCGTTGGAGAAACTCCGCGTTGGAGAAACTCCGCGTTGGATAAACTCCGTGTTGGAGAAACTCCGTGTTGGAGAAACTCAGTGTTGAAGAAACTCCGTGTTGGAGAAAGTCCGTCTTGGATAAAGTCCGTGATGGAGATAGTCCGTGTTGGAGAAACTCCTTGTTGGAGAAAATCCGCGTTGGAGAAACTCGGCGTTTGAGAAACTCCGCGTTGGAAAAACTACGTGTTAGAGAAATTCCACGTTGGAGAAACTCCGCGTTAGAGAAACTCCGCGCTGGAGAAACTCCGCGTTGCAGAAAATCCGCGTGGGAGAAACTCCGTGTTGGAGAAACTTCGCGCTGGAGAAATTCCGTGTTGGAGAAACTTCGTGTTGGAGAAACTCCTCCTTGGAGATACTCCGCGTTGGAGAAACTCCGCGTTGGAGAAACTCCGCGTTGGAGAAACTCGGCGTTTGAGAAACTCCACGTTGGAAAACTACGCGTTGGAGAAATTCCACGTTGGAGAAACTCCGCGTAAGAGAAACTCCGCGTTGCAGAAACTCCGCGCTGGAGAAACTCTGCGCTGGAGAAACTCCGCGCTGGAGAAACTCTGCGCTGGAGAAACTCCGCGCTGGAGAAATTCCGCGCTGGATAAACTCCGCGTTGGAGAAACTCCTCTTTGGACAAACTCTGCGTTGGAGAAACTCCGCGTTGATGAAACTTCGTGTTAGAGAAACTGCGCGTTGGAGAAACTCCGCGCTGGAGAAAACTCCGCGTTGGAGAAACTCCGCGCTGGAGAAACTCCGCGCTGGAGAAACTTCGTGTTGGAGAAACTCCGTGTTGGAGAAACTCCACGTTAGAGAATCTCCGCGTTGGAGAAACTCCGCTTTGGAGAAACTCCGCGTTGGAGAAACTCCGCTTTGGAGAAACTTCGCGTTGGAGAAACTCCGCGTTTGAGAATCTCCGCGTTGGAGAATCTCCGCGTTGGAGAAACTCCGCTTTGGAGAAACTCCGCGTTGGAGAAACCACGCGTTTGTAGAAACTGCGCGTTAGAGAAAACTCCGTGTTGGAGAAACTCCGCGCTGGAGAAACTCCGCGCTGGAGAAACTCCGCGCTGGAGAAACTTCGTGCTGGACAAACTCCGCGTTGGAGAATCTCCGCGTTGGAGAAACTCCGCTTTGGAGAAACTCCGCGTTGGAGAAACTCCGCTTTGGAGAAACTTCGCGTTGGAGAAACTCCGCGTTTGAGAAAATCCTCGTTGGAGAAACTCCGCGTTGGAGAAACTCCGCGTTGGATAAACTCCGTGTTGGAGAAACTCCGTGTTGGAGAAACTCAGTGTTGAAGAAACTCCGTGTTGGAGAAAGTCCTTCTTGGATAAAGTCCGTGATGGAGATAGTCCGTGTTGGAGAAACTCCTTGTTGGAGAAACTCCGCGTTGGAGAAACTCGGCGTTTGAGAAACTCCGCGTTGGAAAAACTACGCGTTAGAGAAATTCCACGTTGGAGAAACTCCGCGTTAGAGAAACTCCGCGCTGGAGAAACTCCGCGTTGCAGAAAATCCGCGTGGGAGAAACTCCGTGTTGGAGAAACTTCGCGCTGGAGAAATTCCGTGTTGGAGAAACTTCGTGTTGGAGAAACTCCTCCTTGGAGATACTCCGCGTTGGAGAAACTCCGCGTTGGAGAAACTCCGCGTTGGAGAAACTCGGCGTTTGAGAAACTCCACGTTGGAAAACTACGCGTTGGAGAAATTCCACGTTGGAGAAACTCCGCGTAAGAGAAACTCCGCGTTGCAGAAACTCCGCGCTGGAGAAACTCTGCGCTGGAGAAACTCCGCGCTGGAGAAACTCTGCGCTGGAGAAACTCCGCGCTGGAGAAATTCCGCGCTGGATAAACTCCGCGTTGGAGAAACTCCTCTTTGGACAAACTCTGCGTTGGAGAAACTCCGCGTTGATGAAACTTCGTGTTAGAGAAACTGCGCGTTGGAGAAACTCCGCGCTGGAGAAAACTCCGCGTTGGAGAAACTCCGCGCTGGAGAAACTCCGCGCTGGAGAAACTTCGTGTTGGAGAAACTCCGTGTTGGAGAAACTCCACGTTAGAGAATCTCCGCGTTGGAGAAACTCCGCTTTGGAGAAACTCCGCGTTGGAGAAACTCCGCTTTGGAGAAACTTCGCGTTGGAGAAACTCCGCGTTTGAGAATCTCCGCGTTGGAGAATCTCCGCGTTGGAGAAACTCCGCTTTGGAGAAACTCCGCGTTGGAGAAACCACGCGTTTGTAGAAACTGCGCGTTAGAGAAAACTCCGTGTTGGAGAAACTCCGCGCTGGAGAAACTCCGCGCTGGAGAAACTCCGTGTTGGAGAAACTCCGTGTTGGAGAAACTCCGCGTTGGAGAAACTCCGCGTTTGAGAAACTCCCCGTTGGAGAAACTCCGCGTTGGAGAAACTCCGTGTTGGAGAAACTCCTCGCTGGAGAAACTCCGTGTTGGAGAAACTCCGTGTTGGAGAAACTCCGCGTTGGAGAATCTTCGCGTTGGAGAAGCTGCGCGTTGGAGAAAACTCCGCGTTAGAGAAACTCCGCACTGGAGAAACTCCGTGTTGGAGAAACTTCGTGTTGGAGAAACTCCGCGTTGGAGAAACTCCGCGTTTGAGCAACGCCCCTTTGGAGAAACTCCGCGTTGGAGAAACTCTGCGTTGGAGAAGCTCCGCGTTGATTAAACTTCGTGTTGGAGAAAATCCGCGTTGATGAAACTTCGCGTTAGAGAAACTGGGCGTTGGAGAAACTCCGCGTTGGAGAAAACTCCGAGATTGAGAAACTCCGCGTTGGAGACACCGCGTTTGAGAAACTCCGCGTTGGAGAAACTCCGCGCTGGAGAAACCCCACGCTGTATAAACTCCGCGCTGGGGAAACTCCGTGTTGGAGAAACTCTGTGTTGGGGAAAATCCGCGTTTGAGAATCCCCGCGTTGGAGAAACTACGCGTTGGAGAAATTCCGCGTTTTAGGAAACTCCGCGTTGGAGAAAGTCCGCGCTGGAGAAACTCCGCGCTGGAGAAACTTCGTGCTGGAGAAACTCCGCTTTGGAGAATCTCCGCGTTGGAGAAACTCCGCTTTGGAGAAACTCCGCGTTGGAGAAACTCCGCTTTGGAGAAACTTCGCGTTGGAGAAACTCCGCGTTTGAGAAAATCCTCGTTGGAGAAACTCCGCGTTGGATAAACTCCGTGTTGGAGAAACTCCGTGTTGGAGAAACTCAGTGTTGGAGAAACTCTGTGTTGGAGAAAGTCCGTCTTGGATAAAGTCTGTGATGGAGATAGTCCGTGTTGGAGAAACTCCTTGTTGGAGAAAATCCGCGTTGGAGAAACTTGGCGTTTGAGAAACTCCGCGTTGGAAAAACTACGCGTTGGAGAAATTCCACGTTGGAGAAACTCCGCGTTAGAGAAACTCCGCGCTGGAGAAACTCCGCGCTGGAGAACCTCCGCGCTGGAGAAACTCCGCGTTGGAGAAACTTCGCGCTGGAGAAACTCCGCGTTGGAGAAACTCCGCGTTGGAGAAACCACGCGTTGGAGAAACTCCGCGTTGGAGAAATTCCGCGCTGGAGAAACCACGCGCTGTAGAAACTCCGCGTTGGAGAAACTCCGCGTTGGGGACACTCCGCGTTGGAGAAACTCCGCGCTGGAGAAACCACGTGCTGGATAAACTCCGCGTTGGAGAAACTCCGCGTTAGAGAAACTGCGCGTTTGGAGAAATTCCGCCCTGGAGAAACTCCGCGTTGGAGAAACTCGGCGTTTGAGAAACTCCGCGTTGGAGAAAACTCCGCGTTGGAGAAACTGCGCGTTGGAGAAACTCCGCGTTGGAGAAACTCCGCGTTGGAGAAACTCCGCGTTGGAGAAACTGCAGTGTTAGAGAGAAACTCCGTGTTGGAGAAACTCCGTCTGGATAAACTCCGTGATGGAGATACTCCGTGTTGGAGAAACTCCTTGTTGGAGAAAATCCGCGTTGGAGAAACTCGGCGTTTGAGAAACTCCGCGTTGGAAAAACTACGTGTTAGAGAAATTCCACGTTGGAGAAACTCCGCGTTAGAGAAACTCCGCGCTGGAGAAACTCCGCGTTGCAGAAAATCCGCGTGGGAGAAACTCCGTGTTGGAGAAACTTCGCGCTGGAGAAATTCCGTGTTGGAGAAACTTCGTGTTGGAGAAACTCCTCCTTGGAGATACTCCGCGTTGGAGAAACTCCGCGTTGGAGAAACTCCGCGTTGGAGAAACTCGGCGTTTGAGAAACTCCACGTTGGAAAACTACGCGTTGGAGAAATTCCACGTTGGAGAAACTCCGCGTAAGAGAAACTCCGCGTTGCAGAAACTCCGCGCTGGAGAAACTCTGCGCTGGAGAAACTCCGCGCTGGAGAAACTCTGCGCTGGAGAAACTCCGCGCTGGAGAAATTCCGCGCTGGATAAACTCCGCGTTGGAGAAACTCCTCTTTGGACAAACTCTGCGTTGGAGAAACTCCGCGTTGATGAAACTTCGTGTTAGAGAAACTGCGCGTTGGAGAAACTCCGCGCTGGAGAAAACTCCGCGTTGGAGAAACTCCGCGCTGGAGAAACTCCGCGCTGGAGAAACTTCGTGTTGGAGAAACTCCGTGTTGGAGAAACTCCACGTTAGAGAATCTCCGCGTTGGAGAAACTCCGCTTTGGAGAAACTCCGCGTTGGAGAAACTCCGCTTTGGAGAAACTTCGCGTTGGAGAAACTCCGCGTTTGAGAATCTCCGCGTTGGAGAATCTCCGCGTTGGAGAAACTCCGCTTTGGAGAAACTCCGCGTTGGAGAAACCACGCGTTTGTAGAAACTGCGCGTTAGAGAAAACTCCGTGTTGGAGAAACTCCGCGCTGGAGAAACTCCGCGCTGGAGAAACTCCGCGCTGGAGAAACTTCGTGCTGGACAAACTCCGCGTTGGAGAATCTCCGCGTTGGAGAAACTCCGCTTTGGAGAAACTCCGCGTTGGAGAAACTCCGCTTTGGAGAAACTTCGCGTTGGAGAAACTCCGCGTTTGAGAAAATCCTCGTTGGAGAAACTCCGCGTTGGAGAAACTCCGCGTTGGATAAACTCCGTGTTGGAGAAACTCCGTGTTGGAGAAACTCAGTGTTGAAGAAACTCCGTGTTGGAGAAAGTCCGTCTTGGATAAAGTCCGTGATGGAGATAGTCCGTGTTGGAGAAACTCCTTGTTGGAGAAACTCCGCGTTGGAGAAACTCGGCGTTTGAGAAACTCCGCGTTGGAAAAACTACGCGTTAGAGAAATTCCACGTTGGAGAAACTCCGCGTTAGAGAAACTCCGCGCTGGAGAAACTCCGCGTTGCAGAAAATCCGCGTGGGAGAAACTCCGTGTTGGAGAAACTTCGCGCTGGAGAAATTCCGTGTTGGAGAAACTTCGTGTTGGAGAAACTCCTCCTTGGAGATACTCCGCGTTGGAGAAACTCCGCGTTGGAGAAACTCCGCGTTGGAGAAACTCGGCGTTTGAGAAACTCCACGTTGGAAAACTACGCGTTGGAGAAATTCCACGTTGGAGAAACTCCGCGTAAGAGAAACTCCGCGTTGCAGAAACTCCGCGCTGGAGAAACTCTGCGCTGGAGAAACTCCGCGCTGGAGAAACTCTGCGCTGGAGAAACTCCGCGCTGGAGAAATTCCGCGCTGGATAAACTCCGCGTTGGAGAAACTCCTCTTTGGACAAACTCTGCGTTGGAGAAACTCCGCGTTGATGAAACTTCGTGTTAGAGAAACTGCGCGTTGGAGAAACTCCGCGCTGGAGAAAACTCCGCGTTGGAGAAACTCCGCGCTGGAGAAACTCCGCGCTGGAGAAACTTCGTGTTGGAGAAACTCCGTGTTGGAGAAACTCCACGTTAGAGAATCTCCGCGTTGGAGAAACTCCGCTTTGGAGAAACTCCGCGTTGGAGAAACTCCGCTTTGGAGAAACTTCGCGTTGGAGAAACTCCGCGTTTGAGAATCTCCGCGTTGGAGAATCTCCGCGTTGGAGAAACTCCGCTTTGGAGAAACTCCGCGTTGGAGAAACCACGCGTTTGTAGAAACTGCGCGTTAGAGAAAACTCCGTGTTGGAGAAACTCCGCGCTGGAGAAACTCCGCGCTGGAGAAACTCCGTGTTGGAGAAACTCCGTGTTGGAGAAACTCCGCGTTGGAGAAACTCCGCGTTTGAGAAACTCCCCGTTGGAGAAACTCCGCGTTGGAGAAACTCCGTGTTGGAGAAACTCCTCGCTGGAGAAACTCCGTGTTGGAGAAACTCCGTGTTGGAGAAACTCCGCGTTGGAGAATCTTCGCGTTGGAGAAGCTGCGCGTTGGAGAAAACTCCGCGTTAGAGAAACTCCGCACTGGAGAAACTCCGTGTTGGAGAAACTTCGTGTTGGAGAAACTCCGCGTTGGAGAAACTCCGCGTTTGAGCAACGCCCCTTTGGAGAAACTCCGCGTTGGAGAAACTCTGCGTTGGAGAAGCTCCGCGTTGATTAAACTTCGTGTTGGAGAAAATCCGCGTTGATGAAACTTCGCGTTAGAGAAACTGGGCGTTGGAGAAACTCCGCGTTGGAGAAAACTCCGAGATTGAGAAACTCCGCGTTGGAGACACCGCGTTTGAGAAACTCCGCGTTGGAGAAACTCCGCGCTGGAGAAACCCCACGCTGTATAAACTCCGCGCTGGGGAAACTCCGTGTTGGAGAAACTCTGTGTTGGGGAAAATCCGCGTTTGAGAATCCCCGCGTTGGAGAAACTACGCGTTGGAGAAATTCCGCGTTTTAGGAAACTCCGCGTTGGAGAAAGTCCGCGCTGGAGAAACTCCGCGCTGGAGAAACTTCGTGCTGGAGAAACTCCGCTTTGGAGAATCTCCGCGTTGGAGAAACTCCGCTTTGGAGAAACTCCGCGTTGGAGAAACTCCGCTTTGGAGAAACTTCGCGTTGGAGAAACTCCGCGTTTGAGAAAATCCTCGTTGGAGAAACTCCGCGTTGGATAAACTCCGTGTTGGAGAAACTCCGTGTTGGAGAAACTCAGTGTTGGAGAAACTCTGTGTTGGAGAAAGTCCGTCTTGGATAAAGTTTGTGATGGAGATAGTCCGTGTTGGAGAAACTCCTTGTTGGAGAAAATCCGCGTTGGAGAAACTTGGCGTTTGAGAAACTCCGCGTTGGAAAAACTACGCGTTGGAGAAATTCCACGTTGGAGAAACTCCGCGTTAGAGAAACTCCGCGCTGGAGAAACTTCGCGCTGGAGAACCTCCGCGCTGGAGAAACTCCGTGTTGGAGAAACTTCGCGCTGGAGAAACTCCGTGTTGGAGAAACTCCGCTTTGGAGAAACCACGCGTTGGAGAAACTCCGCGTTGGAGAAGTTCCGCGCTGGAGAAACCACGCGCTGTAGAAACTCCGCGCTGGAGAAACTCCGCGTTGGGGACACTCCGCGTTGGAGAAACTCCGCGCTGGAGAAACCACGTGCTGGATAAACTCCGCGTTGGAGAAACTCCGCGTTAGAGAAACTGCGCGTTTGAGAAATTCCGCCCTGGAGAAACTCCGCGTTGGAGAAACTCGGCGTTTGAGAAACTCCGCGTTGGAAAAACTACGCGTTAGAGAAACTGCGCGTTGGAGAAATTCCGCGTTTGAGAAACTCCGCGTTGTAGAATCACCGCGTTGGAGAAACTGCGCGTTAGAGAAAACTCCGCGTTGGAGAAACTCCGCGCTGGATAAACTCCGTGTTGGAGAAACTCCGTGTTGGAGAAACTCCTCGCTGGAGAAACTGCGTGTTGGAGAAACTCCGTGTTGGAGAAACTCCGCGTTGGAGAATCTCCGCGTTGGAGAAGATCCGCTCTGGAGAAACCCCGCGCTGTAGAAACTCCACGCTGGAGAAACTCCGCGTTGGAGAAACTCCGCGTTGGGGAAACTCCGCGTTGGAGAAACTCAGCGCTGGAGAAACTCCGCGCTGAAGAAACTCCGCGCTGGAGAAACTTCGTGTTGGAGAAACTTCTTGTTGGAAAAACTACGCGTTGGAGAAACTCCGTGTTGGAGAAACTTCTCGTTGGAGATACTCCGCGTTGGAGAAACTCCCTGTTGGAGAAACTCCGCGTTGGAGAAACTCGGCGTTTGAGAAACTCCGCGTTGGAAAAACTACGCGTTGGAGAAATTCCACGTTGGAGAAACTCCGCGTTGGAGAAACTCCGCGTTAGAGAAACTCCGCGTTGGTGAAACTCCGCGCTGGAGAAACTCCGCGCTGGAGAAACCCCGCGCTGGATAAACACCGCGCTGGAGAAACTCCGCGTTGGAGAAACTCCGCGTTGGGGAAAATCCGCGTTTGAGAAACTCCGCGTTGGAGAAACTAAGCGTTGGAGAAATTCCGTGTTGGAGAAAATCCGCGTTGATGAAACTTCGCGTTAGAGAAACTGCGCGTTGGAGAAACTCCGCGTTGGAGAAAACTCCGAGTTGGAGAAACTCCGCGTTGGAGACACCGCGTTTGAGAAACTCCGCGTTGGAGAAACTCCGCGCTGGAGAAACCCCACGCTGTATAAACTCCGCGCTGGGGAAACTCCGCGTTGGAGAAACTCCGCGTTGGGGAAAATCCGCGCTTGAGAATCCCCGCGTTGGAGAAACTACGGGTTGGAGAAATTCCGCGTTGGAGAAACTCCGCGTTGATGAAACTTCGCGTTAGAGAAACTGCGCGTTGGAGAAATTCCGCGTTGGAGAAAACTCCGCGTTGGAGAAACTCCGCGCTGGAGAAACTCCGCGCTGGAGAAACTTCGCGCTGGACAAACTCCGCGTTGGAGAATCTCCGCGTTGGAGAAACTCCGCTTTGGAGAAACTCCGCGTTGGAGAAACTCCGCTTTGGAGAAACTTCGCGTTGGAGAAACTCCGCGTTTGAGAAAAACCTCGTTGGAGAAACTCCGCGTTGGAGAAACTCCGCGTTGGATAAACTCCGTGTTGGAGAAACTCCGTGTTGGAGAAACTCAGTGTTGGAGAAACTCCGTGTTGGAGAAAGTCCGTCTTGGATAAAGTCCGTGATGGAGATAGTCCGTGTTGGAGAAACTCCTTGTTGGAGAAAATCCGCGTTGGAGAAACTCGGCGTTTGAGAAACTCCGCGTTGGAAAAACTACGCGTTGGAGAAATTCCACGTTGGAGAAACTCCGCGTTAGAGAAACTCCGCGCTGGAGAAACTCCGCGTTGCAGAAAATCCGCGTGGGAGAAACTCCGCATTTGAGAATCTCCGCGTTGGAGAAACTCCGCGCTGTAGAAACTTCGCGCTGGAGAACCTCCGCGCTGGAGAAACTCCGTGTTGGAGAAACTTCGTGTTTGAGAAACTCCTCTTTGGAGATACTCCGCGTTGGAGAAACTCCGCGTTGGAGAAACTCCGCGTTGGAGAAACTCGGCGTTTGAGAAACTCCACGTTGGAAAACTACGCGTTGGAGAAATTCCACGTTGGAGAAACTCCGCGTAAGAGAAACTCCGCGTTGCAGAAAATCCGCGTTGTAGAAACTCCGCATTTGAGAAACTCCGCGTTGGAGAAACTCCGCGCTGGAGAAACTCTGCGCTGGAGAAACTCCGCGCTGGAGAAATTCCGCGCTGGATAAACTCCGCGTTGGAGAAACTCCTCTTTGGACAAACTCTGCGTTGGAGAAACTCCGCGTTGATGAAACTTCGTGTTAGAGAAACTGCGCGTTGGAGAAACTCCGCGCTGGAGAAAACTCCGCGTTGGAGAAACTCCGCGCTGGAGAAACTCCGCGCTGGAGAAACTTCGTGTTGGAGAAACTCCGTGTTGGAGAAACTCCACGTTAGAGAATCTCCGCGTTGGAGAAACTCCGCTTTGGAGAAACTCCGCGTTGGAGAAACTCCGCTTTGGAGAAACTTCGCGTTGGAGAAACTCCGCGTTTGAGAATCTCCGCGTTGGAGAATCTCCGCGTTGGAGAAACTCCGCTTTGGAGAAACTCCGCGTTGGAGAAACCACGCGTTTGTAGAAACTGCGCGTTAGAGAAAACTCCGTGTTGGAGAAACTCCGCGCTGGAGAAACTCCGCGCTGGAGAAACTCCGTGTTGGAGAAACTCCGTGTTGGAGAAACTCCGCGTTGGAGAAACTCGGCGTTTGAGAAACTCCGCGTTGGAAAAACTACGCGTTGGAGAAATTCCACGTTGGTGTTAGAGAAACTGCGCGTTGGAGAAATTCCGCGTTTGAGAAACTCCGCGTTGGAGAATCACCGCGTTGGAGAAACTGCGCGTTAGAGAAAACTCCGCGTTGGAGAAACTCCGCGCTGGATAAACTCCGTGTTGGAGAAACTCCGTGTTGGAGAAACTCCTCGCTGGAGAAACTGCGTGTTGGAGAAACTCCGTGTTGGAGAAACTCCGCGTTGGAGAATCTCCGCGTTGGAGAAATTGCGCGTTGGAGAAAACTCCGCATTGGAGAAACTCTGCGCTGGAGAAACTCCTCGCTGGAGAAACTCCGTGTTGGAGAAACTCCGCGTTGGAAAAACTCCGCGTTTGACCAACTCCCCTTTGGAGAAACTCCGCGTTTGAGAAACTCCGCGTCGGAGAATCTCCGCGTTGGAGAAACTCCGCTTTGGAGAAACTCCGCGTTGGAGAAACCACGCGTTGGAGAAACTCCGCGTTGGAGAAGCTCCGCTCTGGAGAAACCCCGCGCTGTAGAAACTCCACGCTGGAGAAACTCCGCGTTGGAGAAACTCCGCGTTGGGGAAACTCCGCGTTGGAGAAACTCAGCGCTGGAGAAACTCCGCGCTGAAGAAACTCCGCGCTGGAGAAACTTCGTGTTGGAGAAACTTCTTGTTGGAAAAACTACGCGTTGGAGAAACTCCGTGTTGGAGAAACTTCTCGTTGGAGATACTCCGCGTTGGAGAAACTCCCTGTTGGAGAAACTCCGCGTTGGAGAAACTCGGCGTTTGAGAAACTCCGCGTTGGAAAAACTACGCGTTGGAGAAATTCCACGTTGGAGAAACTCCGCGTTGGAGAAACTCCGCGTTGGAGAAACTCCGCGTTGGTGAAACTCCGCGCTGGAGAAACTTCCGCGTGGATCGGTGGGAGAAAACTCCGCGTTGGATGAAACTTCGCGTTGAGAGAGAACTGCGGCGTTGGAGAAACTCCGCGTTGGAGAAAACTCCGAGTTGGAGAAACTCCGCGTTGGAGACACCGCGTTTGAGAAACTCCGCGTTGGAGAAACTCCGCGCTGGAGAAACCCCACGCTGTATAAACTCCGCGCTGGGGAAACTCCGCGTTGGAGAAACTCCGCGTTGGGGAAAATCCGCGTTTGAGAATCCCCGCGTTGGAGAAACTACGCGTTGGAGAAATTCCGCGTTTTAGGAAACTCCGCGTTGGAGAAAGTCCGCGCTGGAGAAACTCCGCGCTGGAGAAACTTCGCGCTGGAGAAACTCCGCGTTGGAGAATCTCCGCGTTGGAGAAACTCCGCTTTGGAGAAACTCCGCGTTGGAGAAACTCCGCTTTGGAGAAACTTCGCGTTGGAGAAACTCCGCGTTTGAGAAAATCCTCGTTGGAGAAACTCCGCGTTGGATAAACTCCGTGTTGGAGAAACTCCGTGTTGGAGAAACTCAGTGTTGGAGAAACTCTGTGTTGGAGAAAGTCCGTCTTGGATAAAGTCCGTGATGGAGATAGTCCGTGTTGGAGAAACTCCTTGTTGGAGAAAATCCGCGTTGGAGAAACTCGGCGTTTGAGAAACTCCGCGTTGGAAAAACTACGCGTTGGAGAAATTCCACGTTGGAGAAACTCCGCGTTAGAGAAACTCCGCGCTGGAGAAACTCCGCGTTGGAGAAACTCCGCGCTGGAGAAACTCCGTGTTGGAGAAACTTCGCGCTGGAGAAACTCCGCGTTGGAGAAACTCCGCGTTGGAGAAACTCCGCGTTGGAGAAACTCCGCGTTGGAGAAGTTCCGCGCTGGAGAAACTCCGCGCTGTAGAAACTCCGCGCTGGAGAAACTCCGCGTTGGAGACACTCCGCGTTGGAGAAACTCCGCGCTGGAGAAACCACGTGCTGGATAAACTCCGCGTTGGAGAAACTCCGCGTTAGAGAAACTGCGCGTTTGAGAAATTCCGCCCTGGAGAAACTCCGCGTTGGAGAAACTCGGCGTTTGAGAAACTCCGCGTTGGAAAAACTACGCGTTAGGAGAAACTGCGCGTTGGAGAAATTCCGCGTTTGAGAAACTCCGCGTTGGAGAATCACCGCGTTGGAGAAACTGCGCGTTAGAGAAAACTCCGCGTTGGAGAAACTCCGCGCTGGATAAACTCCGTGTTGGAGAAACTCCGTGTTGGAGAAACTCCGCGCTGGAGAAACTGCGTGTTGGAGAAACTCCGCGTTGGAGAAACTCCGCGTTGGAGAAATCTCCGCGTTGGAGAAATCGTTGGAGAAACTCCGCGTTGGAGAAACTCCACGCTGGAGAAACTCCGCGTTGGAGAAACTCCGCGTTGGAGAAACTCCGCGTTGGAGAAACTCCGCGTTGGAGAAACTCCGCGCTGGAGAAACTCCGCGCTGGAGAAACTCCGTGTTGGAGAAACTTCTCGTTGGAGAAACTACGCGTTGGAGAAACTCCGTGTTGGAGAAACTTCTCGTTGGAGATACTCCGCGTTGGAGAAACTCCGCTGTTGGAGAAACTCCGCGTTGGAGAAACTCGGCGTTTGAGAAACTCCGCGTTGGAGAAACTACGCGTTGGAGAAATTCCACGTTGGAGAAACTCCGCGTTGGAGAAACTCCGCGTTAGAGAAACTCCGCGTTGGAGAAACTCCGCGCTGGAGAAACTCCGCGCTGGAGAAACCCCGCGCTGGATAAACTCCGCGCTGGAGAAACTCCGCGTTGGAGAAACTCCGCGTTGGGGAAAACTCCGCGTTTGAGAAACTCCGCGTTGGAGAAACTCGCGTTGGAGAAATTCCGTGTTGGAGAAACTCCGCGTTGATGAAACTTCGCGTTAGAGAAACTGCGCGTTGGAGAAACTCCGCGTTGGAGAAAACTCCGAGTTGGAGAAACTCCGCGTTGGAGACACCGCGTTTGAGAAACTCCGCGTTGGAGAAACTCCGCGCTGGAGAAACCCCACGCTGTATAAACTCCGCGCTGGGGAAACTCCGCGTTGGAGAAACTCCGCGTTGGGGAAAATCCGCGCTTGAGAATCCCCGCGTTGGAGAAACTACGGGTTGGAGAAATTCCGCGTTGGAGAAACTCCGCGTTGATGAAACTTCGCGTTAGAGAAACTGCGCGTTGGAGAAATTCCGCGTTGGAGAAAACTCCGCGTTGGAGAAACTCCGCGCTGGAGAAACTCCGCGCTGGAGAAACTTCGCGCTGGACAAACTCCGCGTTGGAGAATCTCCGCGTTGGAGAAACTCCGCTTTGGAGAAACTCCGCGTTGGAGAAACTCCGCTTTGGAGAAACTTCGCGTTGGAGAAACTCCGCGTTTGAGAAAACCTCGTTGGAGAAACTCCGCGTTGGAGAAACTCCGCGTTGGATAAACTCCGTGTTGGAGAAACTCCGTGTTGGAGAAACTCAGTGTTGGAGAAACTCCGTGTTGGAGAAAGTCCGTCTTGGATAAAGTCCGTGATGGAGATAGTCCGTGTTGGAGAAACTCCTTGTTGGAGAAAATCCGCGTTGGAGAAACTCGGCGTTTGAGAAACTCCGCGTTGGAAAAACTACGCGTTGGAGAAATTCCACGTTGGAGAAACTCCGCGTTAGAGAAACTCCGCGCTGGAGAAACTCCGCGTTGCAGAAAATCCGCGTGGGAGAAACTCCGCATTTGAGAATCTCCGCGTTGGAGAAACTCCGCGCTGTAGAAACTTCGCGCTGGAGAACCTCCGCGCTGGAGAAACTCCGTGTTGGAGAAACTTCGTGTTTGAGAAACTCCTCTTTGGAGATACTCCGCGTTGGAGAAACTCCGCGTTGGAGAAACTCCGCGTTGGAGAAACTCGGCGTTTGAGAAACTCCACGTTGGAAAACTACGCGTTGGAGAAATTCCACGTTGGAGAAACTCCGCGTAAGAGAAACTCCGCGTTGCAGAAACTCCGCGTTGTAGAAACTCCGCATTTGAGAAACTCCGCGTTGGAGAAACTCCGCGCTGGAGAAACTCTGCGCTGGAGAAACTCCGCGCTGGAGAAATTCCGCGCTGGATAAACTCCGCGTTGGAGAAACTCCTCTTTGGACAAACTCTGCGTTGGAGAAACTCCGCGTTGATGAAACTTCGTGTTAGAGAAACTGCGCGTTGGAGAAACTCCGCGCTGGAGAAAACTCCGCGTTGGAGAAACTCCGCGCTGGAGAAACTCCGCGCTGGAGAAACTTCGTGTTGGAGAAACTCCGTGTTGGAGAAACTCCACGTTAGAGAATCTCCGCGTTGGAGAAACTCCGCTTTGGAGAAACTCCGCGTTGGAGAAACTCCGCTTTGGAGAAACTTCGCGTTGGAGAAACTCCGCGTTTGAGAATCTCCGCGTTGGAGAATCTCCGCGTTGGAGAAACTCCGCTTTGGAGAAACTCCGCGTTGGAGAAACCACGCGTTTGTAGAAACTGCGCGTTAGAGAAAACTCCGTGTTGGAGAAACTCCGCGCTGGAGAAACTCCGCGCTGGAGAAACTCCGTGTTGGAGAAACTCCGTGTTGGAGAAACTCCGCGTTGGAGAAACTCGGCGTTTGAGAAACTCCGCGTTGGAAAAACTACGCGTTGGAGAAATTCCACGTTGGTGTTAGAGAAACTGCGCGTTGGAGAAATTCCGCGTTTGAGAAACTCCGCGTTGGAGAATCACCGCGTTGGAGAAACTGCGCGTTAGAGAAAACTCCGCGTTGGAGAAACTCCGCGCTGGATAAACTCCGTGTTGGAGAAACTCCGTGTTGGAGAAACTCCTCGCTGGAGAAACTGCGTGTTGGAGAAACTCCGTGTTGGAGAAACTCCGCGTTGGAGAATCTCCGCGTTGGAGAAATTGCGCGTTGGAGAAAACTCCGCATTGGAGAAACTCTGCGCTGGAGAAACTCCTCGCTGGAGAAACTCCGTGTTGGAGAAACTCCGCGTTGGAAAAACTCCGCGTTTGACCAACTCCCCTTTGGAGAAACTCCGCGTTGGAGAAACTCCGCGTTGGAGAAACTCCGCGTTGGAGAAACTCCGCGTTTGAGAAACTCCGCGTTGGAGAAACTCACGCGTTGGAGAAACTCCGCGTTGGAGAAGCTCCGCGTCTGGAGAAACTCCGCGCTGGAGAAACTCCACGCTGGAGAAACTCCGCGTTGGAGAAACTCCGCGTTGGAGAAACTCCGCGTTGGAGAAACTCCGCGCTGGAGAAACTCCGCGCTGAAGAAACTCCGCGCTGGAGAAACTCCGTGTTGGAGAAACTTCGTGTTGGAAAAACTCCGCGTTGGAGAAACTCCGTGTTGGAGAAACTTCTCGTTGGAGATACTCCGCGTTGGAGAAACTCCCTGTTGGAGAAACTCCGCGTTGGAGAAACTCGGCGTTTGAGAAACTCCGCGTTGGAAAAACTACGCGTTGGAGAAATTCCACGTTGGAGAAACTCCGCGTTGGAGAAACTCCGCGTTGAGAAACTCCGCGTTGGTGAAACTCCGCGTTGGAGAAACTCCGCGTTGGAGAAACTCCGCGCTGGAGAAACTCCGCGCTGGAGAAACTCCGCGTTGGAGAAACTCCGCGTTGGAGAAACTCCGCGTTGGAGAAACTCCGCGTTGGAGAAACTCCGCGTTGGAGAAACTCCGCGTTGATGAAACTTCGCGTTAGAGAAACTGCGCGTTGGAGAAACTCCGCGCTGGAGAAAACTCCGCGTTGGAGAAACTCCGCGTTGGAGAAACTCCGCGTTGGAGAAACTCCGCGTTGGAGAAACTCCGCGCTGGAGAAACTCCACGCTGTAGAAACTCCGCGCTGGAGAAACTCCGCGTTGGAGAAACTCCGCGTTGGAGAAACTCCGCGTTTGAGAATCTCCGCGTTGGAGAAACTACGCGTTGGAGAAATTCCGCGTTGGAGAAACTCCGCGTTGAGAAACTTCGCGTTAGAGAAACTGCGCGTTGGAGAAACTCCGCGTTGGAGAAACTCCGCGTTGGAGAAACTCCGCGCTGGAGAAACTCCGCGCTGGAGAAACTTCGGCGTTTGGAGAATCTCCGCGTTGGAGAAACTCCGCGTTGGAGAAACTCCACGTTGGTGTTGGAGAAACTGCGCGTTGGAGAAACTCCGCGTTTGAGAAACTCCGCGTTGGAGAAACTCCGCGTTGGAGAAACTGCGCGTTGGAAAACTCCGCGTTGGAGAAACTCCGCGCTGGAGAAACTCCGTGTTGGAGAAACTCCGTGTTGGAGAAACTCCGCTTGGAGAAACTCCGTGTTGGAGAAACTCCGTGTTGGAGAAACTCCGCGTTGGAGAAACTCCGCGTTGGAGAAACTCCGCGTTGGAGAAAACTCCGCAGTTGGAGAAACTCCGCGTTAGAGAAACTCCGCGCTGGAGAAACTCCGCGTTGGAGAAACTCCGCGTTGGAGAAACTCCGCGTTTGAGAACTCCGCGTTGGAGAAACTCCGCGCTGTGAGAAACTCCGCGCTGGAGAACCTCCGCGCTGGAGAAACTCCGTGTTGGAGAAACTTCGCGCTGGAGAAATTCCGTGTTGGAGAAACTTCGTGTTTGAGAAACTCCTCTTTGGAGATACTCCGCGTTGGAGAAACTCCGCGTTGGAGAAACTCCGCGTCTGGAGAAACCCCGCGCTGTGAGAAACTCCACGTTGGAGAAACTCCGCGTTGGAGAAACTCCGCGTTGGAGAAACTCCGCGTTGGAGAAACTCAGCGCTGGAGAAACTCCGCGCTGAAGAAACTCCGCGCTGGAGAAACTTCGTGTTGGAGAAACTTCTTGTTGGAAAAACTACGCGTTGGAGAAACTCCGTGTTGGAGAAACTTCTCGTTGGAGATACTCCGCGTTGGAGAAACTCCCTGTTGGAGAAACTCCGCGTTGGAGAAACTCGGCGTTTGAGAAACTCCGCGTTGGAAAAACTACGCGTTGGAGAAATTCCACGTTGGAGAAACTCCGCGTTGGAGAAACTCCGCGTTAGAGAAACTCCGCGTTGGTGAAACTCCGCGCTGGAGAAACTCCGCGCTGGAGAAACCCTGCGCTGGATAAACTCCGCGCTGGAGAAACTCCGCGTTGGAGAAACTCCGCGTTGGGGAAAATCCGCGTTTGAGAAACTCCGCGTTGAAGAAACTAAGCGTTGGAGAAATTCCGTGTTGGAGAAAATCCGCGTTGATGAAACTTCGCGTTAGAGAAACTGCGCGTTGGAGAAACTCCGCGTTGGAGAAAACTCCGAGTTGGAGAAACTCCGCGTTGGAGACACCGCGTTTGAGAAACTCCGCGTTGGAGAAACTCCGCGCTGGAGAAACCCCACGCTGTATAAACTCCGCGCTGGGGAAACTCCGCGTTGGAGAAACTCCGCGTTGGGGAAAATCCGCGTTTGAGAATCTCCGCGTTGGAGAAACTACGGGTTGGAGAAATTCCGCGTTGGAGAAAATCCGCGTTGATGAAACTTCGCGTTAGAGAAACTGCGCGTTGGAGAAACTCCGCGTTGGAGAAAACTCCGAGTTGGAGAAACTCCGCGTTGGAGACACCGCGTTTGAGAAACTCCGCGTTGGAGAAACTCCGCGCTGGAGAAACCCCACGCTGTATAAACTCCGCGCTGGGGAAACTCCGCGTTGGAGAAACTCCGCGTTGGGGAAAATCCGCGTTTGAGAATCTCCGCGTTGGAGAAACTACGGGTTGGAGAAATTCCGCGTTGGAGAAAACTCCGCGTTGGAGAAACTCCGCGCTGGAGAAACTCCGCGCTGGAGAAACTTCGCGCTGGACAAACTCCGCGTTGGAGAATCTCCGCGTTGGAGAAACTCCGCTTTGGAGAAACTCCGCGTTGGAGAAACTCCGCTTTGGAGAAACATCGCGTTGGAGAAACTCCGCGTTTGAGAAAATCCTCGTTGGAGAAACTCCGCGTTGGAGAAACTCCGCGTTGGATAAACTCCGTGTTGGAGAAACTCCGTGTTGGAGAAACTCAGTGTTGGAGAAACTCCGTGTTGGAGAAAGTCCGTCTTGGATAAAGTCCGTGATGGAGATAGTCCGTGTTGGAGAAACTCCTTGTTGGAGAAAATCCGCGTTGGAGAAACTCGGCGTTTGAGAAACTCCGCGTTGGAAAAACTACGCGTTGGAGAAATTCCACGTTGGAGAAACTCCGCGTTAGAGAAACTCCGCGCTGGAGAAACTCCGCGTTGCAGAAAATCCGCGTGGGAGAAACTCCGCATTTGAGAATCTCCGCGTTGGAGAAACTCCGCGCTGGAGAACCTCCGCGCTGGAGAAACTCCGTGTTGGAGAAACTTCGCGCTGGAGAAATTCCGTCTGGGAGAAACTTCGTGTTTGAGAAACTCCTCTTTGGAGATACTCCGCGTTGGAGAAACTCCGCGTTGGAGAAACTCCGCGTTGGAGAACCTCGGCGTTTGAGAAACTCCACGTTGGAAAACTACGCGTTGGAGAAATTCCACGTTGGAGAAACTCCGCGTAAGAGAAACTCCGCGTTGCAGAAACTCCGCGTTGTAGAAACTCCGCATTTGAGAAACTCCGCGTTGGAGAAACTCCGCGCTGGAGAAACTCTGCGCTGGAGAAACTCCGCGCTGGAGAAATTCCGCGCTGGATAAACTCCGCGTTGGAGAAACTCCTCTTTGGACAAACTCTGCGTTGGAGAAACTCCGCGTTGATGAAACTTCGTGTTAGAGAAACTGCGCGTTGGAGAAACTCCGAGCTGGAGAAAAATCCGCGTTGGAGAAACTCCGCGCTGGAGAAACTCCGCGCTGGAGAAACTTCGTGTTGGAGAAACTCCGTGTTGGAGAAACTCCACGTTAGAGAATCTCCGCGTTGGAGAAACTCCGCTTTGGAGAAACTCCGCGTTGGAGAAACTCCGCTTTGGAGAAACTTCGCGTTGGAGAAACTCCGCGTTTGAGAATCTCCGCGTTGGAGAATCTCCGCGTTGGAGAAACTCCGCTTTGGAGAAACTCCGCGTTGGAGAAACCACGCGTTTGTAGAAACTGCGCGTTAGAGAAAACTCCGTGTTGGAGAAACTCCGCGCTGGAGAAACTCCGCGCTGGAGAAACTCCGTGTTGGAGAAACTCCGTGTTGGAGAAACTCCGCGTTGGAGAAACTCCGCGTTTGAGAAACTCCCCGTTGGAGAAACTCCGCGTTGGAGAAACTCCGTGTTGGAGAAACTCCTCGCTGGAGAAACTCCGTGTTGGAGAAACTCCGCGTTGGAGAATCTCCGCGTTGGAGAAGCTGCGCGTTGGAGAAAACTCCGCGTTGGAGAAACTCCGCGCTGGAGAAACTCCGTGTTGGAGAAACTTCGTGTTGGAGAAACTCCGCGTTGGAGAAACTCCGCGTTTGAGCAACGCCCCTTTGGAGAAACTCCGCGTTGGAGAAACTCTGCGTTGGAGAAGCTCCGCGTTGATGAAACTTCGTGTTAGAGAAACTGCGCGTTGGAGAAACTCCACGCTGGAGAAACTCCGCGCTGGAAAAACTCCGCGCTGGAGAAACTTCGCGTTGGAGAAACTCCGTGTTGGAGAAACTCGGCGCTTGAGAATCTCCGCGTTGGAGAAACTCCGCTTTGGAGAAACTCTGCGTTGGAGAAACTCCGCGTTGATGAAACTTCGTGTTAGAGAAACTGCACGTTGGAGAAATTCCGCGTTGGAGAAAACTCCGCGCTGGAGAAACTTCGTGTTGGAGAAACTTCGTGTTGGAGAAAATCCGCGTTAGAGAATCTCCGCGTTGGAGAAACTCCGCTTTGGAGAACCTCCGCGCTGGAGAAACTCCGCGCTGGAGAAATTCCGCGCTGGATCAACTCCGCGTTGGAGAAACTCCGTGTTGGAGAAATTCCGCGTTGGAGAAACTCCGCGTTTGAGAAACTCCCCGTTGGAGAAACTCCGCGTTGGAGAAACTCCGCGTTGGATAAACTCCGTGTTGAGAAACTCCTTGTTGGAGAAAATCCGCGTTGGAGAAACTCGGCGTTGGAGAAACTCCGCGTTGGAAAAACTACGCGTGGGAGAAACTCCGCATTTTAGAAACTCCGCGTTGGAGAAACTCCGCGCAGTAGAAACTTCGCGCTGGAGAACCTCCGCGCTGGAGAAACTCCGTGTTGGAGAAACTTCGCGCTGGAGAAACTCCGCGTTGGAGAAACTCCGTGTTGGAGAAACTCCTCCATGGAGATACTCCGCGTTGGAGAAACTCCGCGTTGGAGAAACTCCGCGTTGGAGAAACTCGGCGTTTGAGAAACTCCACGTTGAAAAACTACGCGTAGGAGAAATTCCACGTTGGAGAAACTCCGCGTTAGAGAACCTCCGCGTTGCAGAAACTCCGCGTTGTTGAAACTCCGCATTTGAGAAACTCCGCATTGGAGAAACTCCGCGCTGGAGAAACTCCGCGCTGGGGAAACTCTGCGCTGGAGAAACTCCGCGCTGGAGAAATTCCGCGCTGGATAAACTCCGCGTTGGAGAAACTCCGCTTTGGAGAAACTCTGCGTTGGAGAAACTCCGCGTTGATGAAACTTCGTGTTAGAGAAACTGCGCGTTGGAGAAATTCCGCGTTTGAGAAACTCCGCGTTGGAGAATCACCGCGTTGGAGAAACACCGCTTTGGAGAAACTCCGCGTTGGAGAAACCACGCGTTGGAGAAAACTCCGCGTTGGAGAAACTCCGCACTGGATAAACTCCGTGTTGGAGAAACTCCGTGTTGGAGAAACTCCTCGCTGGAGAAACTGCGTGTTGGAGAAACTCCGTGTTGGAGAAAGTCCGCGTTGGAGAATCTCCGCGTTGGAGAAATTGCGCGTTGGAGAAAACTCCGCATTGGAGAAACTCTGCGCTGGAGAAACTCCTCGCTGGAGAAACTCCGTGTTGGAGAAACTCCGCGTTGGAAAAACTCCGCGTTTGAGCAACTCCCCTTTGGAGAAACTCCGCGTTTGAGAAACTCCGCGTTGGAGAATCTCCGCGTTGCAGAAACTCCGCTTTGGAGAAACTCCGCGTTGGAGAAACCACGCGTTGGGGAAACTCCGCGTTGGAGAAACTCCGCGCTGGAGAAACTCTGCATTTGAGAAACTCCGCGTTGGAGAAACTCAGCGCTGGAGAAACTCCGCGCTGAAGAAACTCCGCGCTGGAGAAACTTCGTGTTGGAGAAACTTCGCGTTGGAAAAACTACGCGTTGGAGAAACTCCGTGTTGGAGAAACTTCTCGTTGGAGATACTCCGCGTTGGAGAAACTCCCTGTTGGAGAAACTCCGCGTTGGAGAAACTCGGCGTTTGAGAAACTCCGCGTTGGAAAAACTTCGCGTTGGAGAAATTCCACGTTGGAGAAACTCCGCGTTGGAGAAACTCCGCGTTAGAGAAACTCCGCGTTGGTGAAACTCCGCGCTGGAGAAACTCCGCGCTGGAGAAACCCCGCGCTGGATAAACTCCGCGCTGGAGAAACTCCGCGTTGGAGAAACTCCGCGTTGGGGGAAATCCGCGTTTGAGAAACTCCGCGTTGGAGAAACTAAGCGTTGGAGAAATTCCGTGTTGGAGAAAATCCGCGTTGATGAAACTTCGCGTTAGAGAAACTGCGCGTTGGAGAAACTCCGCGTTGGAGAAAACTCCGAGTTGGAGAAACTCCGCGTTGGAGACACCGCGTTTGAGAAACTCCGCGTTGGAGAAACTCCGCGCTGGAGAAACCCCACGCTGTATAAACTCCGCGCTGGGGAAACTCCGCGTTGGAGAAACTCCGCGTTGGGGAAAATCCGCGTTTGAGAATCCCCGCGTTGGAGAAACTACGCGTTGGAGAAATTCCGCGTTGGAGAAACTCCGCGTTGATGAAACTTCGCGCTGGAGAAACTCCGCGTTGCAGAAAATCCGCGTGGGAGAAACTCCGCATTTGAGAATCTCCGCGTTGGAGAAACTCCGCGCTGGAGAACCTCCGCGCTGGAGAAACTCCGTGTTGGAGAAACTTCGCGCTGGAAAAATTCCGTGTTGGAGAAACTTCGTGTTTGAGAAACTCCTCTTTGGAGATACTCCGCGTTGGAGAAACTCCGCGTTGGAGAAACTCCGCGTTGGAGAACCTCGGCGTTTGAGAAACTCCACGTTGGAAAACTACGCGTTGGAGAAATTCCACGTTGGAGAAACTCCGCGTAAGAGAAACTCCGCGTTGCAGAAACTCCGCGTTGTAGAAACTCCGCATTTGAGAAACTCCGCGTTGGAGAAACTCCGCGCTGGAGAAACTCTGCGCTGGAGAAACTCCGCGCTGGAGAAATTCCGCGCTGGATAAACTCCGCGTTGGAGAAACTCCTCTTTGGACAAACTCTGCGTTGGAGAAACTCCGCGTTGATGAAACTTCGTGTTAGAGAAACTGCGCGTTGGAGAAACTCCGAGCTGGAGAAAAATCCGCGTTGGAGAAACTCCGCGCTGGAGAAACTTCGTGTTGGAGAATCTCCGTGTTGGAGAAACTCCACGTTAGAGAATCTCCGCGTTGGAGAAACTCCGCTTTGGAGAAACTCCGCGTTGGAGAAACTCCGCTTTGGAGAAACTTCGCGTTGGAGAAACTCCGCGTTTGAGAATCTCCGCGTTGGAGAATCTCCGCGTTGGA
Source organism: Amblyomma americanum (assembly GCA_030143305.2). Taxonomy (NCBI): domain Eukaryota; kingdom Metazoa; phylum Arthropoda; class Arachnida; order Ixodida; family Ixodidae; genus Amblyomma; species Amblyomma americanum. Next base: position 24,193 of record JARKHS020012640.1, on the reverse strand, counting down.
GAAACTCCGCTTTGGAGAAACTCCGCGTTGGAGAAACCACGCGTTTGTAGAAACTGCGCGTTAGAGAAAACTCCGTGTTGGAGAAACTCCGCGCTGGAGAAACTCCGCGCTGGAGAAACTCCGTGTTGGAGAAACTCCGTGTTGGAGAAACTCCGCGTTGGAGAAACTCCGCGTTTGAGAAACTCCCCGTTGGAGAAACTCCGCGTTGGAGAAACTCCGTGTTGGAGAAACTCCTCGCTGGAGAAACTCCGTGTTGGAGAAACTCCGCGTTGGAGAATCTCCGCGTTGGAGAAGCTGCGCGTTGGAGAAAACTCCGCGTTGGAGAAACTCCGCGCTGGAGAAACTCCGTGTTGGAGAAACTTCGTGTTGGAGAAACTCCGCGTTGGAGAAACTCCGCGTTTGAGCAACGCCCCTTTGGAGAAACTCCGCGTTGGAGAAACTCTGCGTTGGAGAAGCTCCGCGTTGATGAAACTTCGTGTTAGAGAAACTGCGCGTTGGAGAAACTCCACGCTGGAGAAACTCCGCGCTGGAAAAACTCCGCGCTGGAGAAACTTCGTGTTGGAGAAACTCCGTGTTGGAGAAACTCGGCGCTTGAGAATCTCCGCGTTGGAGAAACTCCGCTTTGGAGAAACTCTGCGTTGGAGAAACTCCGCGTTGATGAAACTTCGTGTTAGAGAAACTGCACGTTGGAGAAATTCCGCGTTGGAGAAAACTCCGCGCTGGAGAAACTTCGTGTTGGAGAAACTTCGTGTTGGAGAAAATCCGCGTTAGAGAATCTCCGCGTTGGAGAAACTCCGCTTTGGAGAAACTCCGCGCTGGAGAAACTCCGCGCTGGAGAAATTCCGCGCTGGATCAACTCCGCGTTGGAGAAACTCCGTGTTGGAGAAATTCCGCGTTGGAGAAACTCCGCGTTTGAGAAACTCCCCGTTGGAGAAACTCCGCGTTGGAGAAACTCCGCGTTGGATAAACTCCGTGTTGAGAAACTCCTTGTTGGAGAAAATCCGCGTTGGAGAAACTCGGCGTTAGAGAAACTCCGCGTTGGAAAAACTACGCGTGGGAGAAACTCCGCATTTTAGAAACTCCGCGTTGGAGAAACTCCGCGCAGTAGAAACTTCGCGCTGGAGAACCTCCGCGCTGGAGAAACTCCGTGTTGGAGAAACTTCGCGCTGGAGAAACTCCGCGTTGGAGAAACTCCGTGTTGGAGAAACTCCTCCATGGAGATACTCCGCGTTGGAGAAACTCCGCGTTGGAGAAACTCCGCGTTGGAGAAACTCGGCGTTTGAGAAACTCCGCGTTGAAAAACTACGCGTAGGAGAAATTCCACGTTGGAGAAACTCCGCGTTAGAGAACCTCCGCGTTGCAGAAACTCCGCGTTGTTGAAACTCCGCATTTGAGAAACTCCGCATTGGAGAAACTCCGCGCTGGAGAAACTCCGCGCTGGAGAAACTCTGCGCTGGAGAAACTCTGCGCTGGAGAAATTCCGCGCTGGATAAACTCCGCGTTGGAGAAACTCCGCTTTGGAGAAACTCTGCGTTGGAGAAACTCCGCGTTGATGAAACTTCGTGTTAGAGAAACTGCGCGTTGGAGAAATTCCGCGTTTGAGAAACTCCGCGTTGGAGAATCACCGCGTTGGAGAAACACCGCTTTGGAGAAACTCCGCGTTGGAGAAACCACGCGTTGGAGAAAACTCCGCGTTGGAGAAACTCCGCACTGGATAAACTCCGTGTTGGAGAAACTCCTCGCTGGAGAAACTGCGTGTTGGAGAAACTCCGTGTTGGAGAAACTCCGCGTTGGAGAATCTCCGCGTTGGAGAAATTGCGCGTTGGAGAAAACTCCGCATTGGAGAAACTCTGCGCTGGAGAAACTCCTCGCTGGAGAAACTCCGTGTTGGAGAAACTCCGCGTTGGAAAAACTCCGCGTTTGAGCAACTCCCCTTTGGAGAAACTCCGCGTTTGAGAAACTCCGCGTTGGAGAATCTCCGCGTTGGAGAAACTCCGCTTTGGAGAAACTCCGCGTTGGAGAAACCACGCGTTGGAGAAACTCCGCGTTGGAGAAGTTCCGCTCTGGAGAAACCCCGCGCTGTAGAAACTCCACGCTGGAGAAACTCCGCGTTGAAGAAACTCCGCGTTGGGGAAACTCCGCGTTGGAGAAACTCCGCGCTGGAGAAACTCTGCATTTGAGAAACTCCGCGTTGGAGAAACTCAGCGCTGGAGAAACTCCGCGCTGAAGAAACTCCGCGCTGGAGAAACTTCGTGTTGGAGAAACTTCGCGTTGGAAAAACTACGCGTTGGAGAAACTCCGTGTTGGAGAAACTTCTCGTTGGAGATACTCCGCGTTGGAGAAACTCCCTGTTGGAGAAACTCCGCGTTGGAGAAACTCGGCGTTTGAGAAACTCCGCGTTGGAAAAACTTCGCGTTGGAGAAATTCCACGTTGGAGAAACTCCGCGTTGGAGAAACTCCGCGTTAGAGAAACTCCGCGTTGGTGAAACTCCGCGCTGGAGAAACTCCGCGCTGGAGAAACCCCGCGCTGGATAAACTCCGCGCTGGAGAAACTCCGCGTTGGAGAAACTCCGCGTTGGGGAAAATCCGCGTTTGAGAAACTCCGCGTTGGAGAAACTAAGCGTTGGAGAAATTCCGTGTTGGAGAAAATCCGCGTTGATGAAACTTCGCGTTAGAGAAACTGCGCGTTGGAGAAACTCCGCGTTGGAGAAAACTCCGAGTTGGAGAAAGTCCGCGTTGGAGACACCGCGTTTGAGAAACTCCGCGTTGGAGAAACTCCGCGCTGGAGAAACCCCACGCTGTATAAACTCCGCGCTGGGGAAACTCCGCGTTGGAGAAACTCCGCGTTGGGGAAAATCCGCGTTTGAGAATCCCCGCGTTGGAGAAACTACGCGTTGGAGAAATTCCGCGTTGGAGAAACTCCGCGTTGATGAAACTTCGCGTTAGAGAAACTGCGCGTTGGAGAAATTCCGCGTTGGAGAAAACTCCGCGTTGGAGAAACTCCGCGCTGGAGAAACTCCGCGCTGGAGAAACTTCGTGTTGGAGAAACTCCGTGTTTTAGAAACTCCACGTTAGAGAATCTCCGCGTTGGAGAAACTCCGCTTTGGAGAAACTCCGCGTTGGAAAAACTCCGCTTTGGAGAAACTTCGCGTTGGAGAAACTCCGCGTTTGAGAATCTCCGCGTTGGAGAATCTCCGCGTTGGAGAAACTCCGCTTTGGAGAAACTCCGCGTTGGAGAAACCACGCGTTTGAAGAAACTGCGCGTTAGAGAAAACTCCGCGTTGGATAAACTCCGCGCTGGAGAAACTCCGCGCTGGAGAAACTCCGTGTTGGAGAAACTCCGTGTTGGAGAAACTCCGCGTTGGAGAAACTCCGCGTTTTAGAAACTCCCCGTTGGAGAAACTCCGCGTTGGAGAAACTCCGTGTTGGAGAAACTCCTCGCTGGAGAAACTCCGTGTTGGAGAAACTCCGTGTTGGAGAAACTCCGCGTTGGAGAATCTCCGCGTTGGAGAAACTCCGCGCTGGAGAAACTCCGTGTTGGAGAAACTTCGTGTTGGAGAAACTCCGCGTTGGAGAAACTCCGCGTTTGAGCAACGCCCCTTTGGAGAAACTCCGCGTTGGAGAAACTCTGCGTTGGAGAAGCTCCGCGTTGATGAAACTTCGTGTTAGAGAAACTGCGCGTTGGAGAAACTCCACGCTGGAGAAACTCCGCGCTGGAGAAACTTCGTGTTGGAGAAACTCCGTGTTGGAGAAACTCCGCGCTTGAGGATCTCCGCGTTGGAGAAACTCCGCTTTGGAGAAACTCTGCGTTGGAGAAACTCCGCGTTGATGAAACTTCGTGTTAAAGAAACTGCACGTTGGAGAAATTCCGCGTTGGAGAAAACTCCGCGCTGGAGAAACTCCGTGTTGGAGAAACTTCGCGCTGGAGAAACTCCGTGTTGGAGAAACTTCGTGTTGGAGAAACTCCTCCTTGGAGATACTCCGCGTTGGAGAAACTCCGCGTTGGAGAAACTCCTCGCTGGAGAAACTGCGTGTTGGAGAAACTCCGTGTTGGAGAAACTCCGCGTTGGAGAATCTCCGCGTTGGAGAAATTGCGCGTTGGAGAAAACTCCGCATTGGAGAAACTCTGCGCTGGAGAAACTCCTCGCTGGAGAAACTCCGTGTTGGAGAAACTCCGCGTTGGAAAAACTCCGCGTTTGAGCAACTCCCCTTTGGAGAAACTCCGCGTTTGAGAAACTCCGCGTTGGAGAATCTCCGCGTTGGAGAAACTCCGCTTTGGAGAAACTCCGCGTTGGAGAAACCACGCGTTGGAGAAACTCCGCGTTGGAGAAGTTCCGCTCTGGAGAAACCCCGCGCTGTAGAAACTCCACGCTGGAGAAACTCCGCGTTGAAGAAACTCCGCGTTGGGGAAACTCCGCGTTGGAGAAACTCCGCGCTGGAGAAACTCTGCATTTGAGAAACTCCGCGTTGGAGAAACTCAGCGCTGGAGAAACTCCGCGCTGAAGAAACTCCGCGCTGGAGAAACTTCGTGTTGGAGAAACTTCGCGTTGGAAAAACTACGCGTTGGAGAAACTCCGTGTTGGAGAAACTTCTCGTTGGAGATACTCCGCGTTGGAGAAACTCCCTGTTGGAGAAACTCCGCGTTGGAGAAACTCGGCGTTTGAGAAACTCCGCGTTGGAAAAACTTCGCGTTGGAGAAATTCCACGTTGGAGAAACTCCGCGTTGGAGAAACTCCGCGTTAGAGAAACTCCGCGTTGGTGAAACTCCGCGCTGGAGAAACTCCGCGCTGGAGAAACCCCGCGCTGGATAAACTCCGCGCTGGAGAAACTCCGCGTTGGAGAAACTCCGCGTTGGGGAAAATCCGCGTTTGAGAAACTCCGCGTTGGAGAAACTAAGCGTTGGAGAAATTCCGTGTTGGAGAAAATCCGCGTTGATGAAACTTCGCGTTAGAGAAACTGCGCGTTGGAGAAACTCCGCGTTGGAGAAAACTCCGAGTTGGAGAAAGTCCGCGTTGGAGACACCGCGTTTGAGAAACTCCGCGTTGGAGAAACTCCGCGCTGGAGAAACCCCACGCTGTATAAACTCCGCGCTGGGGAAACTCCGCGTTGGAGAAACTCCGCGTTGGGGAAAATCCGCGTTTGAGAATCCCCGCGTTGGAGAAACTACGCGTTGGAGAAATTCCGCGTTGGAGAAACTCCGCGTTGATGAAACTTCGCGTTAGAGAAACTGCGCGTTGGAGAAATTCCGCGTTGGAGAAAACTCCGCGTTGGAGAAACTCCGCGCTGGAGAAACTCCGCGCTGGAGAAACTTCGTGTTGGAGAAACTCCGTGTTTTAGAAACTCCACGTTAGAGAATCTCCGCGTTGGAGAAACTCCGCTTTGGAGAAACTCCGCGTTGGAAAAACTCCGCTTTGGAGAAACTTCGCGTTGGAGAAACTCCGCGTTTGAGAATCTCCGCGTTGGAGAATCTCCGCGTTGGAGAAACTCCGCCTTGGAGAAACTCCGCGTTGGAGAAACCACGCGTTTGAAGAAACTGCGCGTTAGAGAAAACTCCGCGTTGGATAAACTCCGCGCTGGAGAAACTCCGCGCTGGAGAAACTCCGTGTTGGAGAAACTCCGTGTTGGAGAAACTCCGCGTTGGAGAAACTCCGCGTTTTAGAAACTCCCCGTTGGAGAAACTCCGCGTTGGAGAAACTCCGTGTTGGAGAAACTCCTCGCTGGAGAAACTCCGTGTTGGAGAAACTCCGTGTTGGAGAAACTCCGCGTTGGAGAATCTCCGCGTTGGAGAAACTCCGCGCTGGAGAAACTCCGTGTTGGAGAAACTTCGTGTTGGAGAAACTCCGCGTTGGAGAAACTCCGCGTTTGAGCAACGCCCCTTTGGAGAAACTCCGCGTTGGAGAAACTCTGCGTTGGAGAAGCTCCGCGTTGATGAAACTTCGTGTTAGAGAAACTGCGCGTTGGAGAAACTCCACGCTGGAGAAACTCCGCGCTGGAGAAACTTCGTGTTGGAGAAACTCCGTGTTGGAGAAACTCCGCGCTTGAGGATCTCCGCGTTGGAGAAACTCCGCTTTGGAGAAACTCTGCGTTGGAGAAACTCCGCGTTGATGAAACTTCGTGTTAAAGAAACTGCACGTTGGAGAAATTCCGCGTTGGAGAAAACTCCGCGCTGGAGAAACTCCGTGTTGGAGAAACTTCGCGCTGGAGAAACTCCGTGTTGGAGAAACTTCGTGTTGGAGAAACTCCTCCTTGGAGATACTCCGCGTTGGAGAAACTCCGCGTTGGAGAAACTCCGCGTTGGAGAAACTCGGCGTTTGAGAAACTCCGCGTTGGAAAACTACGCGTTGGAGAAATTCCACGTTGGAGAAACTCCGCGTAAGAGAAACTCCGCGTTGCAGAAACTCCGCGTTGTAGAAACTCCGCATTTGAGAAACTCCGCGTTGGAGAAACTCCGCGCTGGAGAAACTCTGCGCTGGAGAAACTCCGCGCTGGAGAAATTCCGTGCTGGATAAACTCCGCGTTGGAGAAACTCCTCTTTGGACAAACTCTGCGTTGGAGAAACTCCGCGTTGATGAAACTTCGTGTTAGAGAAACTGCGCGTTGGAGAAATTCCGCGTTTGAGAAACTCCGCGTTGGAGAATCACCGCGTTGGAGAAACACCGCTTTGGAGAAACTCCGCGTTGGAGAAACCACGCGTTGGAGAAAACTCCGCGTTGGAGAAACTCCGCACTGGATAAACTCCGTGTTGGAGAAACTCCGTGTTGGAGAAACTCCTCGCTGGAGAAACTGCGTGTTGGAGAAACTCCGTGTTGGAGAAACTCCGCGTTGGAGAATCTCCGCGTTGGAGAAATTGCGCGTTGGAGAAAACTCCGCATTGGAGAAACTCTGCGCTGGAGAAACTCCTCGCTGGAGAAACTCCGTGTTGGAGAAACTCCGCGTTGGAAAAACTCCGCGTTTGAGCAACTCCCCTTTGGAGAAACTCCGCGTTTGAGAAACTCCGCGTTGGAGAATCTCCGCGTTGGAGAAACTCCGCTTTGGAGAAACTCCGCGTTGGAGAAACCACGCGTTGGAGAAACTCCGCGTTGGAGAAGTTCCGCTCTGGAGAAACCCCGCGCTGTAGAAACTCCACGCTGGAGAAACTCCGCGTTGAAGAAACTCCGCGTTGGGGAAACTCCGCGTTGGAGAAACTCCGCGCTGGAGAAACTCTGCATTTGAGAAACTCCGCGTTGGAGAAACTCAGCGCTGGAGAAACTCCGCGCTGAAGAAACTCCGCGCTGGAGAAACTTCGTGTTGGAGAAACTCCGCGTTGGAGACACCGCGTTTGAGAAACTCCGCGTTGGAGAAACTCCGCGCTGGAGAAACCCCACGCTGTATAAACTCCGCGCTGGGGAAACTCCGCGTTGGAGAAACTCCGCGTTGGGGAAAATCCGCGTTTGAGAATCCCCGCGTTGGAGAAACTACGCGTTGGAGAAATTCCGCGTTGGAGAAACTCCGCGTTGATGAAACCACGCGTTTGAAGAAACTGCGCGTTAGAGAAAACTCCGCGTTGGATAAACTCCGCGCTGGAGAAACTCCGCGCTGGAGAAACTCCGTGTTGGAGAAACTCCGTGTTGGAGAAACTCCACGTTGGAGAAACTCCGCGTTTTAGAAACTCCCCGTTGGAGAAACTCCGCGTTGGAGAAACTCCGTGTTGGAGAAACTCCTCGCTGGAGAAACTCCGTGTTGGAGAAACTCCGTGTTGGAGAAACTCCGCGTTGGAGAATCTCCGCGTTGGAGAAACTCCGCGCTGGAGAAACTCCGTGTTGGAGAAACTTCTTGTTGGAGAAACTCCGCGTTGGAGAAACTCCGCGTTTGAGCAACGCCCCTTTGGAGAAACTCTGCGTTGGAGAAACTCTGCGTTGGAGAAGCTCCGCGTTGATGAAACTTCGTGTTAGAGAAACTGCGCGTTGGAGAAACTCCACGCTGGAGAAACTCCGCGCTGGAGAAACTTCGTGTTGGAGAAACTCCGTGTTGGAGAAACTCCGCGCTTGAGAATCTCCGCGTTGGAGAAACTCCGCTTTGGAGAAACTCTGCGTTGGAGAAACTCCGCGTTGATGAAACTTCGTGTTAAAGAAACTGCACGTTGGAGAAATTCCGCGTTGGAGAAAACTCCGCGCTGGAGAAACTCCGTGTTGGAGAAACTTCGCGCTGGAGAAACTCCGTGTTGGAGAAACTTCGTGTTGGAGAAACTCCTCCTTGGAGATACTCCGCGTTGGAGAAACTCCGCGTTGGAGAAACTCCGCGTTGGAGAAACTCGGCGTTTGAGAAACTCCGCGTTCGAAAACTACGCGTTGGAGAAATTCCACGTTGGAGAAACTCCGCGTAAGAGAAACTCCGCGTTGCAGAAACTCCGCGTTGTAGAAACTCCGCATTTGAGAAACTCCGCGTTGGAGAAACTCCGCGCTGGAGAAACTCTGCGCTGGAGAAACTCCGCGCTGGAGAAATTCCGTGCTGGATAAACTCCGCGTTGGAGAAACTCCTCTTTGGACAAACTCTGCGTTGGAGAAACTCCGCGTTGATGAAACTTCGTGTTAGAGAAACTGCGCGTTGGAGAAATTCCGCGTTTGAGAAACTCCGCGTTGGAGAATCACCGCGTTGGAGAAACACCGCTTTGGAGAAACTCCGCGTTGGAGAAACCACGCGTTGGAGAAAACTCCGCGTTGGAGAATCTCCGCACTGGATAAACTCCGTGTTGGAGAAACTCCGTGTTGGAGAAACTCCTCGCTGGAGAAACTGCGTGTTGGAGAAACTCCGTGTTGGAGAAACTCCGCGTTGGAGAATCTCCGCGTTGGAGAAATTGCGCGTTGGAGAAAACTCCGCATTGGAGAAACTCTGCGCTGGAGAAACTCCTCGCTGGAGAAACTCCGTGTTGGAGAAACTCCGCGTTGGAAAAACTCCGCGTTTGAGCAACTCCCCTTTGGAGAAACTCCGCGTTTGAGAAACTCCGCGTTGGAGAATCTCCGCGTTGGAGAAACTCCGCTTTGGAGAAACTCCGCGTTGGAGAAACCACGCGTTGGAGAAACTCCGCGTTGGAGAAGTTCCGCTCTGGAGAAACCCCGCGCTGTAGAAACTCCACGCTGGAGAAACTCCGCGTTGAAGAAACTCCGCGTTGGGGAAACTCCGCGTTGGAGAAACTCCGCGCTTGAGAAACTCTGCATTTGAGAAACTCCGCGTTGGAGAAACTCAGCGCTGGAGAAACTCCGCGCTGAAGAAACTCCGCGCTGGAGAAACTTCGTGTTGGAGAAACTTCGCGTTGGAAAAACTACGCGTTGGAGAAACTCCGTGTTGGAGAAACTTCTCGTTGGAGATACTCCGCGTTGGAGAAACTCCCTGTTGGAGAAACTCCGCGTTGGAGAAACTCGGCGTTTGAGAAACTCCGCGTTGGAAAAACTTCGCGTTGGAGAAATTCCACGTTGGAGAAACTCCGCGTTGGAGAAACTCCGCGTTAGAGAAACTCCGCGTTGGTGAAACTCCGCGCTGGAGAAACTCCGCGCTGGAGAAACCCCGCGCTGGATAAACTCCGCGCTGGAGAAACTCCGCGTTGGAGAAACTCCGCGTTGGGGAAAATCCGCGTTTGAGAAACTCCGCGTTGGAGAAACTAAGCGTTGGAGAAATTCCGTGTTGGAGAAAATCCGCGTTGATGAAACTTCGCGTTAGAGAAACTGCGCGTTGGAGAAACTCCGCGTTGGAGAAAACTCCGAGTTGGAGAAACTCCGCGTTGGAGACACCGCGTTTGAGAAACTCCGCGTTGGAGAAACTCCGCGCTGGAGAAACCCCACGCTGTATAAACTCCGCGCTGGGGAAACTCCGCGTTGGAGAAACTCCGCGTTGTAGAAAATCCGCGTTTGAGAATCCCCGCGTTGGAGAAACTACGCGTTAGAGAAATTCCGCGTTGGAGAAACTCCGCGTTGATGAAACTTCGCGTTAGAGAAACTGCGCGTTGGAGAAATTCCGCGTTGGAGAAAACTCCGCGTTGGAGAAACTCCGCGCTGGAGAAACTCCGCGCTGGAGAAACTTCGTGTTGGAGAAACTCCGTGTTTTAGAAACTCCACGTTAGAGAATCTCCGCGTTGGAGAAACTCCGCTTTGGAGAAACTCCGCGTTGGAAAAACTCCGCTTTGGAGAAACTTCGCGTTGGAGAAACTCCGCGTTTGAGAATCTCCGCGTTGGAGAATCTCCGCGTTGGAGAAACTCCGCTTTGGAGAAACTCCGCGTTGGAGAAACCACGCGTTTGAAGAAACTGCGCGTTAGAGAAAACTCCGCGTTGGATAAACTCCGCGCTGGAGAAACTCCGCGCTGGAGAAACTCCGTGTTGGAGAAACTCCGTGTTGGAGAAACTCCGCGTTGGAGAAACTCCGCGTTTTAGAAACTCCCCGTTGGAGAAACTCCGCGTTGGAGAAACTCCGTGTTGGAGAAACTCCTCGCTGGAGAAACTCCGTGTTGGAGAAACTCCGTGTTGGAGAAACTCCGCGTTGGAGAATCTCCACGTTGGAGAAACTCCGCGCTGGAGAAACTCCGTGTTGGAGAAACTTCGTGTTGGAGAAACTCCGCGTTGGAGAAACTCCGCGTTTGAGCAACGCCCCTTTGGAGAAACTCCGCGTTGGAGAAACTCTGCGTTGGAGAAGCTCCGCGTTGATGAAACTTCGTGTTAGAGAAACTGCGCGTTGGAGAAACTCCACGCTGGAGAAACTCCGCGCTGGAGAAACTTCGTGTTGGAGAAACTCCGTGTTGGAGAAACTCCGCGCTTGAGAATCTCCGCGTTGGAGAAACTCCGCTTTGGAGAAACTCTGCGTTGGAGAAACTCCGCGTTGATGAAACTTCGTGTTAAAGAAACTGCACGTTGGAGAAATTCCGCGTTGGAGAAAACTCCGCGCTGGAGAAACTCCTCGCTGGAGAAACTCCGTGTTGGAGAAACTCCGCGTTGGAAAAACTCCGCGTTTGAGCAACTCCCCTTTGGAGAAACTCCGCGTTTGAGAAACTCCGCGTTGGAGAATCTCCGCGTTGGAGAAACTCCGCTTTGGAGAAACTCCGCGTTGGAGAAACCACGCGTTGGAGAAACTCCGCGTTGGAGAAGTTCCGCTCTGGAGAAACCCCGCGCTGTAGAAACTCCACGCTGGAGAAACTCCGCGTTGAAGAAACTCCGCGTTGGGGAAACTCCGCGTTGGAGAAACTCCGCGCTGGAGAAACTCTGCATTTGAGAAACTCCGCGTTGGAGAAACTCAGCGCTGGAGAAACTCCGCGCTGAAGAAACTCCGCGCTGGAGAAACTTCGTGTTGGAGAAACTCCGCGTTGGAGACACCGCGTTTGAGAAACTCCGCGTTGGAGAAACTCCGCGCTGGAGAAACCCCACGCTGTATAAACTCCGCGCTGGGGAAACTCCGCGTTGGAGAAACTCCGCGTTGGGGAAAATCCGCGTTTGAGAATCCCCGCGTTGGAGAAACTACGCGTTGGAGAAATTCCGCGTTGGAGAAACTCCGCGTTGATGAAACCACGCGTTTGAAGAAACTGCGCGTTAGAGAAAACTCCGCGTTGGATAAACTCCGCGCTGGAGAAACTCCGCGCTGGAGAAACTCCGTGTTGGAGAAACTCCGTGTTGGAGAAACTCCGCGTTGGAGAAACTCCGCGTTTTAGAAACTCCCCGTTGGAGAAACTCCGCGTTGGAGAAACTCCGTGTTGGAGAAACTCCTCGCTGGAGAAACTCCGTGTTGGAGAAACTCCGTGTTGGAGAAACTCCGCGTTGGAGAATCTCCGCGTTGGAGAAACTCCGCGCTGGAGAAACTCCGTGTTGGAGAAACTTCTTGTTGGAGAAACTCCGCGTTGGAGAAACTCCGCGTTTGAGCAACGCCCCTTTGGAGAAACTCCGCGTTGGAGAAACTCTGCGTTGGAGAAGCTCCGCGTTGATGAAACTTCGTGTTAGAGAAACTGCGCGTTGGAGAAACTCCACGCTGGAGAAACTCCGCGCTGGAGAAACTTCGTGTTGGAGAAACTCCGTGTTGGAGAAACTCCGCGCTTGAGAATCTCCGCGTTGGAGAAACTCCGCTTTGGAGAAACTCTGCGTTGGAGAAACTCCGCGTTGATGAAACTTCGTGTTAAAGAAACTGCACGTTGGAGAAATTCCGCGTTGGAGAAAACTCCGCGCTGGAGAAACTCCGTGTTGGAGAAACTTCGCGCTGGAGAAACTCCGTGTTGGAGAAACTTCGTGTTGGAGAAACTCCTCCTTGGAGATACTCCGCGTTGGAGAAACTCCGCGTTGGAGAAACTCCGCGTTGGAGAAACTCGGCGTTTGAGAAACTCCGCGTTGGAAAACTACGCGTTGGAGAAATTCCACGTTGGAGAAACTCCGCGTAAGAGAAACTCCGCGTTGCAGAAACTCCGCGTTGTAGAAACTCCGCATTTGAGAAACTCCGCGTTGGAGAAACTCCGCGCTGGAGAAACTCTGCGCTGGAGAAACTCCGCGCTGGAGAAATTCCGTGCTGGATAAACTCCGCGTTGGAGAAACTCCTCTTTGGACAAACTCTGCGTTGGAGAAACTCCGCGTTGATGAAACTTCGTGTTAGAGAAACTGCGCGTTGGAGAAATTCCGCGTTTGAGAAACTCCGCGTTGGAGAATCACCGCGTTGGAGAAACACCGCTTTGGAGAAACTCCGCGTTGGAGAAACCACGCGTTGGAGAAAACTCCGCGTTGGAGAAACTCCGCACTGGATAAACTCCGTGTTGGAGAAACTCCGTGTTGGAGAAACTCCTCGCTGGAGAAACTGCGTGTTGGAGAAACTCCGTGTTGGAGAAACTCCGCGTTGGAGAATCTCCGCGTTGGAGAAATTGCGCGTTGGAGAAAACTCCGCATTGGAGAAACTCTGCGCTGGAGAAACTCCTCGCTGGAGAAACTCCGTGTTGGAGAAACTCCGCGTTGGAAAAACTCCGCGTTTGAGCAACTCCCCTTTGGAGAAACTCCGCGTTTGAGAAACTCCGCGTTGGAGAATCTCCGCGTTGGAGAAACCACGCGTTGGAGAAACTCCGCGTTGGAGAAGTTCCGCTCTGGAGAAACCCCGCGCTGTAGAAACTCCACGCTGGAGAAACTCCGCGTTGAAGAAACTCCGCGTTGGGGAAACTCCGCGTTGGAGAAACTCCGCGCTGGAGAAACTCTGCATTTGAGAAACTCCGCGTTGGAGAAACTCAGCGCTGGAGAAACTCCGCGCTGAAGAAACTCCGCGCTGGAGAAACTTCGTGTTGGAGAAACTTCGCGTTGGAAAAACTACGCGTTGGAGAAACTCCGTGTTGGAGAAACTTCTCGTTGGAGATACTCCGCGTTGGAGAAACTCCCTGTTGGAGAAACTCCGCGTTGGAGAAACTCGGCGTTTGAGAAACTCCGCGTTGGAAAAACTTCGCGTTGGAGAAATTCCACGTTGGAGAAACTCCGCGTTGGAGAAACTCCGCGTTAGAGAAACTCCGCGTTGGTGAAACTCCGCGCTGGAGAAACTCCGCGCTGGAGAAACCCCGCGCTGGATAAACTCCGCGCTGGAGAAACTCCGCGTTGGAGAAACTCCGCGTTGGGGAAAATCCGCGTTTGAGAAACTCCGCGTTGGAGAAACTAAGCGTTGGAGAAATTCCGTGTTGGAGAAAATCCGCGTTGATGAAACTTCGCGTTAGAGAAACTGCGCGTTGGAGAAACTCCGCGTTGGAGAAAACTCCGAGTTGGAGAAACTCCGCGTTGGAGACACCGCGTTTGAGAAACTCCGCGTTGGAGAAACTCCGCGCTGGAGAAACCCCACGCTGTATAAACTCCGCGCTGGGGAAACTCCGCGTTGGAGAAACTCCGCGTTGTAGAAACTCCGCGTTTGAGAATCCCCGCGTTGGAGAAACTACGCGTTAGAGAAATTCCGCGTTGGAGAAACTCCGCGTTGATGAAACTTCGCGTTAGAGAAACTGCGCGTTGGAGAAATTCCGCGTTGGAGAAAACTCCGCGTTGGAGAAACTCCGCGCTGGAGAAACTTCGCGTTGGAGAAACTCCGCGTTTGAGAATCTCCGCGTTGGAGAATCTCCGCGTTGGAGAAACTCCGCTTTGGAGAAACTCCGCGTTGGAGAAACCACGCGTTTGAAGAAACTGCGCGTTAGAGAAAACTCCGCGTTGGATAAACTCCGCGCTGGAGAAACTCCGCGCTGGAGAAACTCCGTGTTGGAGAAACTCCGTGTTGGAGAAACTCCGCGTTGGAGAAACTCCGCGTTTTAGAAACTCCCCGTTGGAGAAACTCCGCGTTGGAGAAACTCCGTGTTGGAGAAACTCCTCGCTGGAGAAACTCCGTGTTGGAGAAACTCCGTGTTGGAGAAACTCCGCGTTGGAGAATCTCCGCGTTGGAGAAACTCCGCGCTGGAGAAACTCCGTGTTGGAGAAACTTCGTGTTGGAGAAACTCCGCGTTGGAGAAACTCCGCGTTTGAGCAACGCCCCTTTGGAGAAACTCCGCGTTGGAGAAACTCTGCGTTGGAGAAGCTCCGCGTTGATGAAACTTCGTGTTAGAGAAACTGCGCGTTGGAGAAACTCCACGCTGGAGAAACTCCGCGCTGGAGAAACTTCGTGTTGGAGAAACTCCGTGTTGGAGAAACTCCGCGCTTGAGAATCTCCGCGTTGGAGAAACTCCGCTTTGGAGAAACTCTGCGTTGGAGAAACTCCGCGTTGATGAAACTTCGTGTTAAAGAAACTGCACGTTGGAGAAATTCCGCGTTGGAGAAAACTCCGCGCTGGAGAAACTCCGTGTTGGAGAAACTTCGCGCTGGAGAAACTCCGTGTTGGAGAAACTTCGTGTTGGAGAAACTCCTCCTTGGAGATACTCCGCGTTGGAGAAACTCCGCGTTGGAGAAACTCCGCGTTAGAGAAACTCGGCGTTTGAGAAACTCCGCGTTGGAAAACTACGCGTTGGAGAAATTCCACGTTGGAGAAACTCCGCGTAAGAGAAACTCCGCGTTGCAGAAACTCCGCGTTGTAGAAACTCCGCATTTGAGAAACTCCGCGTTGGAGAAACTCCGCGCTGGAGAAACTCTGCGCTGGAGAAACTCCGCGCTGGAGAAATTCCGTGCTGGATAAACTCCGCGTTGGAGAAACTCCTCTTTGGACAAACTCTGCGTTGGAGAAACTCCGCGTTGATGAAACTTCGTGTTAGAGAAACTGCGCGTTGGAGAAACTCCGCGCTGGAGAAACTTCTTGTTGGAGAAACTCCGTGTTGGAGAAACTCCACGTTATAGAATCTCCGCGTTGGAGAAACTCCGCTTTGGAGAAACTCCGCGTTGGAGAAACTCCGCTTTGGAGAAACTTCGCGTTGGAGAAACTCCGCGTTTGAGAATGTCCGCGTTGGAGAATCTCCGCGTTGGAGAAACTCCGCTTTGGAGAAACTCCGCGTTGGAGAAACCACGCGTTTGTAGAAACTGCGCGTTAGAGAAAACTCCGCGTTGGAGAAACTCCGCGCTGGAGAAACTCCGCGCTGGAGAAACTCCGTGGTGGAGAAACTCCATGTTGGAGAAACTCCGCGTTGGAGAAACTCCGCGTTTGAGAAACTCCCCGTTGGAGAAACTCCGCGTTGGAGAAACTCCGTGTTGGAGAAACTCCTCGCTGGAGAAACTCCGCGCTGGAGAATCTCCGCGTTGGAGAAGCTGCGCGTTGGAGAAAACTCCGCGTTGGAGAAACTCCGCGCTGGAGAAACTCCGTGTTGGAGAAACTTCGTGTTGGAGAAACTCCGCGTTGGAGAAACTCCGCGTTTGAGCAACGCCCCCTTGGAGAAACTCCGCGTTGGAGAAACTCTGCGTTGGAGAAGCTCCGCGTTGATGAAACTTCGTGTTAGAGAAACTGCGCGTTGGGGAACTCCACGCTGGAGAAACTCCGCGCTGGAGAGACTCCGCGCTGGAGAAACTTCGTGTTGGAGAAACTCCGTGTTGGAGAAACTCCGCGCTTGAGAATCTCCGCGTTGGAGAAACTCCGCTTTGGAGAAACTCTGCGTTGGAGAAACTCCGCTTTGATGAAACTTCGTGTTAGAGAAACTGCACGTTGGAGAAATTCCGCGTTGGAGAAAACTCCGCGCTGGAGAAACTTCGTGTTGGAGAAACTTCGTGTTGGAGAAACTCCGCGTTAGAGAATCTCCGCGTTGGAGAAACTCCGCTTTGGAGGAACTCCGCGCTGGAGAAACTCCGCGCTGGAGAAACTCTGCGCTGGAGAAACTCCGCGCTGGAGAAATTCCGCGCTGGATCAACTCCGCGTTGGAGAAACTCCGCTTTCGAGAAACTCTGCGTTGGAGAAACTCCGCGTTGATGAAACATCGTGTTAGAGAAACTGCGCTTTGGAGAAACTACGCGTTGGAGAAACCACGCGTTTGTAGAAACTGCGCGTTTGAGAAAACTCCGCGTTGGAGAAACTCCGCTCTGGAGAAACTCCGCGCTGGAGAATCTCCGTGTTGCAGAAACTCCGTGTTGGAGAAACTCCGCGTTGGAGAAACTCTGCGTTTGAGAAACTCCGCGCTGGAGAAACTCCGCGCTGGAGAAACTCCGTGTTGGAGAAACTCCGTGTTGGAGAAACTCCGCGTTGGAGAAACTCCGCGTTTGAGAAACTCCGCGTTGGAGAAACTCCGCGTTAGAGAAACTCCGCGTTAGAGAAACTCCGCGTTGCTGAAACTCCGCGCTAGAGAAACTCCGCGCTGGAGAAACCCCGCGCTGGATAAACTCCGCTCTGGAGAAACTCCGCGCTGGAGAATCTCCGTGTTGCAGAAACTCCGTGTTGGAGAAACTCCGCGTTGGAGAAACTCTGCGTTTGAGAAACTCCGCGCTGGAGAAACTCCGCGCTGGAGAAACTCCGTGTTGGAGAAACTCCGTGTTGGAGAAACTCCGCGTTGGAGAAACTCCGCGTTTGAGAAACTCCGCGTTGGAGAAACTCCGCGTTAGAGAAACTCCGCGTTAGAGAAACTCCGCGTTGCTGAAACTCCGCGCTAGAGAAACTCCGCGCTGGAGAAACCCCGCGCTGGATAAACTCCGCGCTGGAGAAACTCCGCGCTGGAGAAACTCCGCGTTGGAGAAACTCCGCGTTGGGGAAAATCCGCGTTTGAGAATCTCCGCGTTGGAGAAACTACGCGATGGAGAAATTCCGCGTTGGAGAAACTCCGCGTTGATGAAACTTCGCGTTAGAGAAACTGCGCGTTGGAGAAACTCCGCGTTGGAGAAACTTCGTGCTGGAGAAACTCCGCGTTGGAGAATCGCCGCGTTGGATAAACTCCGCTTTGGAGAAACTCCACGCTGGAGAATCTCCGCTTTGGAGAAACTTCGCGTTGGAGAAACTCCGCGTTTGAGAAATTCCTCGTTGGAGAAACTCCGCGTTGGAGAAACTCCGCGTTGGATAAACTCCGTGTTGTAAAAACTCCGTGTTGGAGAAACTCAGTGTTGGAGAAACTCCGTGTTGGATAAAGTCCGTGATGGAGATAGTCCGTGTTGGAGAAACTCCTTGTTGGAGAAAATCAGCGTTGGAGAAACTCGGCGTTTGAGAAACTCCGCGTTGGAAAAACTACGCGTTGGAGAAATTCCACATTGGAGAAACTCCGCGCTGGAGAAACTCCGCGTTAGAGAAACTCCGTGTTGGAGAAACTTCGCGCTAGAGAAACTCCGTGTTGGAGAACCTCCGTGTTGGAGAAACTCCTCCTTGGAGATACTCCGCGTTGGAGAATCTCCGCGTTGGAGAAACTCCGCGTTGGAGAAACTCGGCGTTTGAGAAACTCCGCGTTTGAAAACTACGCGTTGGAGAAATTCCACGTTGGAGAAACTCTGCGCTGGAGAAACTCCGCGCTGGAGAAATTCCGCGCTGGATAAACTCCGCGTTGGAGAAACTCTGCTTTGCAGAAACTCTGCGTTGGAGAAACTCCGCGTTGATGAAACTTCGTGTTAGAGAAACTGCGCGTTGGAGAAACTCCGCGTTTGAGAAACTCCGCGTTTGAGAATCTCCGCGTTGGAGAAACTCCGTTTTGGAGAAACTCCGTGTTGGAGAAACTCCGCGTTGCAGAAACTCCGCGTTGCAGAAACTCCGCGTGGGAGAAACTCCGCATTTTAGAAACTCCGCGTTGGAGAAACTCCGCGCAGTAGAAACTTCGCGCTGGAGAACCTCCGCGCTGAAGAAACTCTGTGTTGGAGAAACTTCGCGCTGGAGAAACTCCGTGTTGGAGAAACTCCGTGTTGGAGAAACTCCTCCTTGGAGATACTCCGCGTTGGAGAAACTCCGCGTTGGAGAAACTCCGCGTTGGAGAAACTCGGCGTTTGAGAAACTCCGCGTTGGAAAACTACGCGTTGGAGAAATTCCACGTTGGAGAAACTCCTCGTTAGAGAAACTCCGCGTTGCAGAAACTCCGCGTTGTAGAAACTCCGCATTTGAGAAACTCCGCATTGGAGAAACTCCGCGCTGGAGAAACTCCGCGCTGGATAAACTCTGTGTTGGAGAAACTCCGTGTTGGAGAAACTCCTCGCTGGAGAAACTGCGTGTTGGAGAAAACTCCGCATTGGAGAAACTCTGCGCTGGAGAAACTCCTCGCTGGAGAAAGTCCGTGTTGGAGAAACTTCGTGTTGGAGAAACTCCGCGTTGGAGAAACTCCGTGTTTGAGCAACACCCCTTTGGAGAAACTGCGCGTTTGAGAAACTCCGCGTTGGAGAATCTCAGCGTTGGAGAAACTCCGCTTTGGAGAAACTCCGCGTTGGAGAAACCACGCGTTGGAGAAACTCCGCGTTGGAGAAGTTCCGCTCTGGAGAAACCCCGCGCTGTAGAAACTCCACGCTGGAGAAACTCCGCGTTGGAGAAACTCCGCGTTGGGGAAACTCCGCGTTGGAGAAACTCCGCGCTGGAGAAACCCCGTGCTGGATAAACTCCGCGCTGGAGAAACTCCGCGTTGGAGAAACTCCGTGTTGGAGAAAATTCGTGTTGGAGAAACTCCGCGTTGGAGAAACTCCGCGTTTGAGCAACTCCGCTTTGGAGAAACTCCGCGTTTGAGAAACTCCGCGTTGGAGAAACCACGCGTTGGAGAAACTCCGCGTTGGAGAAGTTCCGCGCTGGAGAAACCCCGCGCTCTAGAAACTCCGCGCTGGAGAAACTCTACGTTGGAGAAACTCCGCGTTGGGGAAACTCCGCGTTGGAGAAACTCCGCGCTGGAGAAACTCTGCATTTGAGAAACTCCGCGTTGGAGAAACTCAGCGCTGGAGAAACTCCGCGCTGAAGAAACTCCGCGCTGGAGAAACTTCGTGTTGGAGAAACTTCGCGTTGGAAAAACTACGCGTTGGAGAAACTCCGTGTTGGAGAAACTCCTCGTTGGAGATACTCCGCGTTGGAGAAACTCCCTGTTGGAGAAACTCCGCGTTGGAGAAACTCGGCGTTTGAGAAACTCCGCGTTGGAAAAACTACGCGTTGGAGAAATTCCACGTTGGAGAGACTCCGCGTTGGAGAAACTTCGCGTTAGAGAAACTCCGCGTTGGTGAAACTCCGCGCTGGAGAAACCCCGCGCTGGATAAACACCGCGCTGGAGAAATTCCACGTTGGAGAAACTCCGCGTTGGGGAAAATCCGCGTTTGAGAAACTCCGCGTTGGAGAAACTAAGCGTTGGAGAAATTCCGTG
The DNA here is from genome assembly GCA_030143305.2 of Amblyomma americanum. Taxonomy (NCBI): domain Eukaryota; kingdom Metazoa; phylum Arthropoda; class Arachnida; order Ixodida; family Ixodidae; genus Amblyomma; species Amblyomma americanum. Next base: position 4,541 of record JARKHS020012640.1, on the reverse strand, counting down.
TTGGAGAAAATCCGCGTTGATGAAACTTCGCGTTAGAGAAACTGCGCGTTGGAGAAATTCCGCGTTGGAGAAAACTCCGCGTTGGAGAAACTCCGCGCTGGAGAAACTCCGCATTGGATAAACTCCGTGTTGGAGAAAGTCCGTGTTGGAGAAATTCAGTGTTGGAGAAACTCCGTGTTGGAGAAAGTCCGTCTTGGATAAAGTCCGTGATGGAGATAGTCCGTGTTGGAGAAACTCCTTGTTGGAGAAAATCCGCGTTGGAGAAACTCGGCGTTTGAGAAACTCCGCGTTGGAAAAACTACGCGTTGGAGAAATTCCACTTTGGAGAAACTCCGCGTTAGAGAAACTCCGCGCTGGAGAAATTCCGCGTTGCAGAAAATCCGCGTGGGAGAAACTCCGCATTTGAGAATCTCCGCGTTGGAGAAACTCCGCGCTGTAGAAACTTCGCGCTGGAGAACCCTCCGCGCTGGAGAAACTCCGTGTTGGAGAAACTTCGCGCTGGAGAAACTCCGTGTTGGAGAAACTTCGTGTTGGAGAAACTCCTCCTTGGAGATACTCCGCGTGGAGAAACTCCGCGTTGGAGAAACTCCGCGTTGGAGAAACTCGGCGTTTGAGAAACTCCGCGTTGGAAAACTACGCGTTGGAGAAATTCCACGTTGGAGAATCTCCGCGTTAGAGAAACTCCGCGTTGCAGAAACTCCGCGTTGCAGAAACTCCGCGTTGGAGAAACTCCGCGCTGGAGAAACTCCGCGATGGAGAAACTCTGCGCTGGAGAAACTCCGCGCTGGAGAAATTCCGCGATGGATAAACTCCGCGTTGGAGAAACTCCTCTTTGGACAAACTCTGCGTTGGAGAAACTCCGCGTTGATGAAACTTCGTGTTAGAGAAACTGCGCGTTGGAGAAACTCCGCGTTGGAGAAAACTCCGCTTTGGAGAAACTCCGCGCTGGAGAAACTCCGCGCTGGAGAAACTTCGTGTTGGAGAAACTCCGTGTTGGAGAAACTCCGCGTTAGAGAATCTCTGCGTTGGAGAAACTCCGCGTTGGAGAAACTCCGCTTTGGAGAAACTTCGCGTTGGAGAAACTCCGCGTTTGAGAATCTCCGCGTTGGAGAATCTCCGCGTTGGAGAAACTCCGCTTTGGAGAAACTCCGCGTTGGAGAAACCACGCGTTTGTAGAAACTGCGCGTTAGAGAAAACTCCGCGTTGGAGAAACTCCGCGCTGGAGAAATTCCGCGCTGGAGAAACTCCTTGTTGGAGAAACTCCGTGTTGGAGAAACTCCGCGTTGGAGAAACTCCGCGTTTGAGAAACTCCCCGTTGGAGAAACTCCGCGTTGGAGAAACTCCGCGTTTGATAAACTTCGTGTTGGAGAAACTCCGTGTTGGAGAAACTCCTCGCTGGAGAAACTCCGTGTTGGAGAAACTCCGTGTTGGAGAAACTCCGCGTTGGAGAATCTCCGCGTTGGAGAAGCTGCGCGTTGGAGAAACTCCGTGTTGGAGAAACTTCGTGTTGGAGAAACTCCGCGTTGGAGAAACTCCGCGTTTGAGCAACTCCCCTTTGGAGAAACTCCGCGTTGGAGAAACTCTGCGTTGGAGAAGCTCCGCGTTGATGAAACTTCGTGTTAGAGAAACTGCGCGTTGGAGAAACTCCGCGTTGGAGAAAACTCCGCGTTGGAGAAACTCCGCTTTGGAGAAACTCCGCGCTGGAGAAACTCCGCGCTGGAGAAACTCTGCACTGGAGAAACTCCGCGTTGGAGAAACTCCGCTTTGGAGAAACTCTGCGTTGGAGAAACTCTACGTTGGAGAAACTCCGCGTTGGGGAAACTCCGCGTTGGAGAAACTCCGCGCTGGAGAAACTCTGCATTTGAGAAACTCCGCGTTGGAGAAACTCAGCGCTGGAGAAACTCCGCGCTGAAGAAACTCCGCGCTGGAGAAACTTCGTGTTGGAGAAACTTCGCGTTGGAAAAACTACGCGTTGGAGAAACTCCGTGTTGGAGAAACTCCTCGTTGGAGATACTCCGCGTTGGAGAAACTCCCTGTTGGAGAAACTCCGCGTTGGAGAAACTCGGCGTTTGAGAAACTCCGCGTTGGAAAAACTACGCGTTGGAGAAATTCCACGTTGGAGAGACTCCGCGTTGGAGAAACTTCGCGTTAGAGAAACTCCGCGTTGGTGAAACTCCGCGCTGGAGAAACTCCGCGCTGGAGAAACCCCGCGCTGGATAAACACCGCGCTGGAGAAATTCCACGTTGGAGAAACTCCGCGTTGGGGAAAATCCGCGTTTGAGAAACTCCGCGTTGGAGAAACTAAGCGTTGGAGAAATTCCGTGTTGGAGAAAATCCGCGTTGATGAAACTTCGCGTTAGAGAAACTGCGCGTTGGAGAAACTCCGCGTTGGAGAAAAATCCGAGTTGGAGAAACTGCGCGTTGGAGACACCGCGTTTGAGAAACTCCGCGTTGGAGAAACTCCGCGCTGGAGAAACCCCACGCTGCATAAACTCCGCGCTGGGGAAACTCCGCGTTGGAGAAACTCCGCGTTGGGGAAAATCCGCGTTTGAGAATCCCCGCGTTGGAGAAACTACGCGTTGGAGAAATTCCGCGTTGGAGAAACTCCGCGTTGATGAAACTTCGCGTTAGAGAAACAGCGCGTTGGAGAAATTCCGCGTTGGAGAAAACTCCGCGTTGGAGAAACTCCGCGCTGGAGAAACTCCGCATTGGATAAACTCCGTGTTGGAGAAAGTCCGTGTTGTAGAAATTCAGTGTTGGAGAAACTCCGTGTTGGAGAAAGTCCGTCTTGGATAAAGTCCGTGATGGAGATAGTCCGTGTTGGAGAAACTCCTTGTTGGAGAAAATCCGCGTTGGAGAAACTCGGCGTTTGAGAAACTCCGCGTTGGAAAAACTACGCGTTGGAGAAATTCCACTTTGGAGAAACTCCGCGTTAGAGAAACTCCGCGCTGGAGAAACTCCGCGTTGCAGAAAATCCGCGTGGGAGAAACTCCGCATTTGAGAATCTCCGCGTTGGAGAAACTCCGCGCTGTAGAAACTTCGCGCTGGAGAACCCTCCGCGCTGGAGAAACTCCGTGTTGGAGAAACTTCGCGCTGGAGAAACTCCGTGTTGGAGAAACTTCGTGTTGGAGAAACTCCTCCTTGGAGAAACTCCGCGTTGGAGAAACTCGGCGTTTGAGAAACTCCGCGTTGGAAAACTACGCGTTGGAGAAATTCCACGTTGGAGAATCTCCGCGTTAGAGAAACTCCGCGTTGCAGAAACTCCGCGTTGCAGAAACTCCGCGTTGTAGAAACTCCGCATTTGAGAAACTCCGCGTTGGAGAAACTCCGCGCTGGAGAAACTCCGCGATGGAGAAACTCTGCGCTGGAGAAACTCCGCGCTGGAGAAATTCCGCGATGGATAAACTCCGCGTTGGAGAAACTCCTCTTTGTACAAACTCTGCGTTGGAGAAACTCCGCGTTGATGAAACTTCGTGTTAGAGAAACTGCGCGTTGGAGAAACTCCGCGTTGGAGAAAACTCCGCGCTGGAGAAACTTCGTGTTGGAGAAACTCCGTGTTGGAGAAACTCCGCGTTAGAGAATCTCTGCGTTGGAGAAACTCCGCGTTGGAGAAACTCCGCTTTGGAGAAACTTCGCGTTGGAGAAACTCCGCGTTTGAGAATCTCCGCGTTGGAGAATCTCCGCGTTGGAGAAACTCCGCTTTGGAGAAACTCCGCGTTGGAGAAACCACGCGTTTGTAGAAACTGCGCGTTAGAGAAAACTCCGCGTTGGAGAAACTCCGCGCTGGAGAAATTCCGCGCTGGAGAAACTCCTTGTTGGAGAAACTCCGTGTTGGAGAAACTCCGCGTTGGAGAAACTCCGCGTTTGAGAAACTCCCCGTTGGAGAAACTCCGCGTTGGAGAAACTCCGCGTTGGATAAACTTCGTGTTGGAGAAACTCCGTGTTGGAGAAACTCCTCGCTGGAGAAACTCCGTGTTGGAGAAACTCCGTGTTGGAGAAACTCCGCGTTGGAGAATCTCCGCGTTGGAGAAGCTGCGCGTTGGAGAAAACTCGCGTTGGAGAAACTCCGCGCTGGAGAAACTCCGTGTTGGAGAAACTTCGTGTTGGAGAAACTCCGCGTTGGAGAAACTCCGCGTTTGAGCAACTCCCCTTTGGAGAAACTCCGCGTTGGAGAAACTCTGCGTTGGAGAAGCTCCGCGTTGATGAAACTTCGTGTTAGAGAAACTGCGCGTTGGAGAAACTCCGCGTTGGAGAAAACTCCGCGTTGGAGAAACTCCACGCTGGAGAAACTCCGCGCTGGAGAAACTTCATGTTGGAGAAACTCCGTGTTGGAGAAACTCCGCGCTTGAGAATCTCCGCGTTGGAGAAACTCCGCTTTGGAGAAACTCCGCGCTGGAGAAACTCCGCGCCGGAGAATTTCCGCGCTGGATCAACTCCGCGTTGGACAAACTCCGCTTTGGAGAAACTCTGCGTTGGAGAAACTCCGCGTTGATGAAACTTCGTGTTAGAGAAACATCACGTTGAAGAAATTCCGCGTTGGA
>JARKHS020012639.1:0-26788 GCA_030143305.2 Amblyomma americanum | reverse complement strand
GCACGGGACGACCGCTAACTTGCAACTGAAAGAATCGGAAGCGAAATGACGCGCTCGAGGAATCAAACGCGCACGCCCAGCTATCCGCTGATTTGAGGAGGCGGCTTGATATCAAGGTAAACTGAACTAAGATAATTTAGGGTGCTAAAAAGCAGCCAAAGGAGCGTGAAAAACATAGGAAGCACCACCCTCGCCTTGGAATTCAGCAGTTATAGCCTCCACGCTCCGTTACTGCGTTTTGTGGGGCTCCAACTGAACGAGAGTTCCGGAGCGTGTCAACTTGACAAATAAATGCTGCTCCATCCCTCTGCGTCTTTGTCACTGACGCCTCGGTGACCGTCTCGTCTCCCGCGGCCTACAGGGCTACCCACTGTTTCCACCATGCTTGCGACACCCATGCTCCGCCATCCGGAGCTCTGATCCTGCCCGTGTTTTCGCCAACCTTCCCGCCAACCGCGCTCCTATCTACGACGCGCTCGCTCCTGGTCCATCCATTTAAGCAGCTCTTACCCCTATAAAAATGGTCTATAGACAGTCTATAGACTATTTATAGACTATTGCCTTCCTATAGATATTTCTTTTTGTCTACTCACTCTATAGAAAGTCTACAGAAAAATCTACAAAAAGTGCATGGCCATAAATATACAGATTGTCTATAGAGTCCCTATTGAAAAATCTGTATAGGTTTGAATAGGTCAGCATATAGGATTATGGAACATTTGGTTTGCTTTTATGGGATTAACGTCCCAAAGCGACTCAGACTTTGTGGGACGGGACGCCTTGGCGATGGGCTCCTGACAGTTTCGACCAGTCGTGGTTAATTGACGTGCGCTTACATCACACAATGCACGAAAGTCGCGGGTTCGAACCGAGCCGCGGCGGTCGCATTTCGATGGAGGAAAAATGTTAAAAGGTCAGTGCGGTGTGCAGTGTCAGTGCACGTTAAATGGGCTCTGAAAGGGGCGTTAATAAAGTTGCGGTATGCCGGGGATGTTAAAGCACGCCGCTTCACGCATATTATCCAGCAAGAATTTTTTTTATCGCGCTTTCTAGAAGCTGAGTTATCTGTAGTCAAAATTTGAATTTAAGAACCCCATCTGGTCGAAATTATCAGGAGCCATTTGTCATGGCGTCCCGCAAAGCCTGAGTCGCTTTGGAACGCTAGTCCTATTAAAGCAAAACCAAATGTGCCACAATCCTATATGCTGACCCATTCAAACCTATATACATTTTTTTTTCAGTAGGGCTGTCTATAAAATTTGTATTGCCTGTAGACTGTTCTCTTGGGCTCGTCTATAGAGAGTCTATAGACTATGGACAGCTATAGACTAAAAAGTTTTTGTAAGGGATACATAACCATCGAAGCCAAAACTTCCGCCGTAGTCAACAAGTTTCCGGAACTCTGCCGGGGCCACCTTAGATGTTAGCTGCGCGCAGTTATAGTACAGTTAGTACAGCATACAATGCAGTATAGTACAGTACAGTTCCTACTCTATTTCCCCATCGGCACTTGGTTGACCACAGTCCTTCTCACAGGCGCCAGTTAAGTCACGAACCTCCGGCTTTATGTCGGGCAGAGGCGCAGGATCCCATTTGCGCTTACCCGCCATCCCTCTAAAGGTGTGTTCAGACGAGCGGACCGGATCGACGCTTGCGGACGCAGCTAAAATCGGGCCGCAGTCAACCGGAGATGTACTATCCGGGACAAAAGTGGTATAGCCCACGCAGCGGGAACCGCAGCAACGGAAAACTGCATCTTAACGCAATCAACAGGCGGCCTCTGGGATCGAGACAGCCAGTGGGAGCCCTTCATTATCTGTAGGCATGTTGCTTGACTCGTTGCAATGTTCCGTGCTTTAGATGGCGTTAAGATGCAGTTTTGCGTTGTTCCGGCTCCCGCTGCGAGGAGTACACCACTTCTGTCCCCGATAGTACGTGTGTCGATGCGAGATTAAAGGTCACGGAAGGCTATCTTGCAACAATGAAACGAAATGTGTACAACAGGCAGTGGAATATTACAATAACAACAACGCTACAGAGGCTAAAACAAAACGATGCCGCAACGCAAGGCAATCGGGTAAGAAGACAAGATCACGACATACGAACAAATAAAACTAAAGAACAATAAGGTATCGTCAAACAGCGATTACAAGCGAAAAGTAACGCGGAACTGCAATACATGTATGCAGATTCAAAGATAAGGACAATGGTTGGCAAAGGCGGAGATATTCCTTAGGCAACGAGTAAAGGCGAAAAGTTCTCTCACGGCTTCGATGTACCGGCGACGCTCCCTGGTCGGAGAGGAAGCGAGGATGACACCGGAGCGGACGGCTGCTCCGGGAGACACTCGAAACGCTGGACCTCCACAAAGCGCAGTCCGCCGACAGGGACGGTGGCTTCCCTTTTTTTAACCCTTCTCCCACGGATGCAAATGATTATCCATGGCCTATCCTCGCGTAAACATCCGCAGGAAGCTCCTAATGCAATTACGAAGCAGTTTTGGAGGTCGTGGAGGTCAGGGGGCCACGAGGCCATTACACACGACCTTCGACTAACCATCCGCAGGCAGTTCGGTGCACATACGGTGGCGGGCTAATGTAAGTCAGCGGTTTCGGGAGTTAGCTTGTGACCATTTGACATCCCTTTCCTTGTAGATGAAGATGTCAGCGTTCTTCCAAATTTCAGGTATTCTAGAGGCTGTGAGGCACTGCGTATACAGGGTGGCAAGTTTTGCTAGCATAATGCCTTGTTAAGAACGGCGACAGCAAGTCTCGCCTGTTGGCATGTTTCTACTGGGTGGCTTCGAGCAACTCGATGGTGATCGCTCCCAAGCCTGCTGCAGTCAAGGACCACACGAAGATGGACCCAGGTGTCAGCTGGTTCTGATTACCGAGCTTTGTCCGATCGGAGTGCACCCGAAAGAGCGGATGGCTGCAGTTTGAGCACAACCGGACCCCACTTTCAAAAGTCTCCTCCCGTGCCGAACGCCGCCGCGGCGACAGGCTGACGTTATCTTCCCCAAATGCCGCTACAATGCTGGGGAACACAAGAGCATCGTTTCCGGTGGCTATTCGGCGTGCTATAGCACCGCAGAGGGCTGGCGGTCATCGTCCCCAGCCACCGAAAGCATCTCTAAGGACAAAGGACCCCTTTCGGTTTCTCTTCCCGACCTTGCTTGCTGGCCTTGCGCGTCGGTTGCCATCTAATGAAGAACAGGTGTCGGCCGCACGTGGAAACCTTCGGCTGGCCAGCTGGCATCACCTACCGCAGTCGACGTGACACCGACGGCGTCCCCCTCTCTCTCGGGCTCAACATGTGACGGGGGCGTGTTCTTATGTGCGGTGTTGTGAGTTTGTGTGCGTGAGTGAGAGTTTCAGGCCACTCCCACCCCGGCGAGGGCGTCCTCAACCTAGGGAATTTAGGGACGAAGAACGATATAAAACTCGACAGAGGCTGCAGTTGAGAAAATCCCACTTTTGATTATCATGCTTGTAAAAATGTAAATAAACCCACTCGTAATCTTCCTCCCATCACCCAACTCATTTAACTCGTCGACGGTCTTGTCCTAGTGGTGGCGGTGGTCGGAACAGGCGTCGTATTGACCGTACGTGGTTCCGTCAGAGTTCCGACTCCGAGCCCCACACATCCAACAGCCTTCACCGTCCTTCAACAAACCTGTAGTTGATTCTCGCCTGCCACTTTTCTCCTTTGCACTGCTAGTAAACTTTTTTTTACTTCTTTCGTTACCTCTCGAAACTTCAGTTCCTTAAAACCGGCGGCTTAGTCATTAGCATCCTGATTATATCAGCCACTGTATACAGATCTGAGTAAAATTCTTGGACTATTTTAACCATCTATTCATGTTGGTAATGACATTGCCCTCCTTCTCTATTAAGGCGTACATCTGATTTTTGCCCATTCCTAATTTCCTCTCGACCACTTTTACGCTGCATTCCTTACAACCTGCTCGATTCCCTCCTTATTATATGCCCTTATATCGTTTACACTGCGCATAATGATTAGTTTTGACAGTTCTGCCAGTTCTATCCTATCTATAGGGCTAGATGCTTTCATGCTATGGTGTTCCTTAATCAGGTCCATCGCCTCCTGGGAGAGCTTGCCGGACAACAGTCTAGCCACCCTACACCCAACTGTACTGTGCATTCTGTAATTGTATTTGCGAGGTTATCATTCGTCGCTATAGAACAGCAAGTCGCTGTCCCCTGTTACAGCGGAATATCTGCTCTCCGGCGAGGTCCCGCAACCATCCACTTTCCCACCGAACGCCAATAGATTCCCACCAACCGCCAACCCGTTTATGCGCTTCTTTCGCACTCGTATCCTCCGCTTCCTGCTCAAATTTAGGCCAATTCCAGACCTCACCATGTTATTGTCGCCACACCTCACCTTTCGACGGAGGCGAAATTCTAGAGGCCCGTGTACTGTGCGATGTCAGTGCACGTTAAAGAACCCCAGGTGGTCTAAATTCCCGGAGCCCTTCACTACGGCGTCTCTCATAGCCTGAGTCGCTTTGGGACGTTAAACCCCTATAAACTAAACTAACTAAACTCACCTTTCTTAGGACTTCCATATCCTGCATGATGTCGGGACGGCCGCGCATCATGAAGTCTATTTCATTTTTAGTCTCGCCGTTCAGGCTCTTGCAAGTCCGCTCACGATTGTCCTGTTTGCGGAAGAAGGCATTCATGATTCGTAAGCTATTTCGCTCTGTGAATTCTACTGATAGCTCCACTCTGCTGTTCCCATAGAACATATATGTCATACCAGAGTTTTTCAAGGATTCTGACCATACTCTCCAGCCTGCTCGCCTGCCTACTTCTTGCGTAACCTTGGCAGCGATGTCGCCTTCAGCCCAGTGAACTGCGTTATTACCTTGCTCATTGCCGATTCTATGTTTTCACATAACTTTTCAGCCATCTAGTCATCATGATTCGATGTCGGAGCTTAAGCGGGCCGTACAACCTCCAGTTTTGTACCTCTCACTGAGGCTAATCACAAAAACTGCCATCCTCTCGTTAATAGTGAAGAATTTCGTCGACGTTGCCACCGATATCCTTATTGACCAGTAATCATACGCCTGGTTTCCGCCAGTCCGGTAAACCACTAGAGCCTATAGAACGTGCCCACTATATGCCTCACTATATGTCTCATCAGTTCTAACTTCGCTAGGCCCTATGATATCCAATGTAATAGGGGGTATTCAAAATTCCGCAAGTGCGCTTTCCCGCATAACAACGTTGCCCAAGACAAGATGGCTGACCATGCGTTTCCAGCTGAAACAAAGCAAGAAGGACTAGTTTTCTTTTTTGATTCTTCCAATATACTTTTCTTACATTCTATCCACACCCTTAGCGCCTGTCCTGTACCCCTCGCAGTTTTTTTATCTATATATAAAGAAGTCGGCCATCTTGTCTTTGGCAACATAATTATGTGAGAAAACGCACTTGCGGAATTTTGAATATCCCCTATTCCCGCTAGCTCTTCGAACAGCACTACGAGCCTAACCTCATTTGATAAGGTTCCTGCGCTAAACGTTGCCAGGTTCAGATTCCAATGACGGTCTGCCGGATCTAGATATTCTTAGCACCCTCCGCTGGCCACAGGCCGCATTGGTCACCTGCAGGCACTGGAGACTGCGGGAGTCAATTGGCGCACTCGTACAGGAAGTGGTGGCCAAGTACTACACCAAGGTGGTCAAATCCTGATTTTTTGTTCATCCAGGGGTGAAGTGCAGCGCCAATGGGATTTGAATCACGGGCTTACAAGGAAGTGGGATGCTCTACCTCAGCGCCATCGCTGCCACACTTCTCAAAAATAAAACATTTATAAGCCAAAATCGGGTCCTGTATATATATATATATATATATATATATATACACATATATATATATATATATATATATATATATATATATATATACTGGATGCGGACTGTACGCCGGAAATTACGGTACTCGGCCCTTCTCAAGGGCACATGTAATCTTACAGGGGAGCATAGAAGGTATCTTATTTTGCTCACAACGAAATAGGCAGCCGAAACGAGCGCGAATTCAATATGCCAAAGCCGCCTATATATATACGATTAGAAGAAGGCGAAACAAGAGGGGAAAAAAAAGACTCAGCAGAAAAAGAAAAACAAGGGATTGCACAATCGGACGCCCGCATCACAAAGAGTAGGCGAGAAAAATGATAAAGAAAAAACACACCTTCAAAGGCAGCGGGGCGTCCGGGAACAAAAGGAAACCGATGCTCGCGCGCCCCAACGTGGCCGGCGCGGTAAGGCAAGACGCGAACCAGCCGACGCACGCGCTGCCGTTGCCTAGCGAGAGCTGCGCTATGCCTCCTCCAATGTGACGCATACATGCGTACACGCGCTGGGCGCGCAAATGTCAAGGCGCCCAAGGGTCTCGCGCGCGATGGATGCGACTGGAAACAGGAAGAGACAACGACGGGAGACGCTAAATGCACGCGGGCGAGCGAAAGAAAGAGAAGCGAGGAGGAGAAAGAGGAGAGAAAGCGCCAACGGATCCGACGAGCCATGGAGGCGGCCGAGCCAGCACAAGAAAGAACAGCGCGCAGAGCGACAAGTTTCGCGCCTACGCAACCTAGCGCGCTACTGGTTTCTTCGCAGCAACCGCGCACAGTTGGGAAATGCGCAGCACTCAAGTCCGCGCTGTTGGTGCGCGTTTATTCGCACCTCAACTCACAGAGGCTATAGCGCTCGGCTTAGCTAGAGTTCGCGGGTTCGATGCGTCGCGCCGGCCGCGTCTTGGCGGAGGTGGAGTGACGGATTTCGATGAGCGTGGAAGAAATCCCGACGGTGGAAATTAGTACGGGGTTATCCGGCGCGGCGTGTCCCATAGCCGATGTTTTTATCACTCAATCAATCGATCGATCGAAGTTTGTATTAGTCACCAAGGAAAAAGGCTTCCCAATATTTCCTTGGCGGTGGTTTAGCTCTGGTTAAACCTGGAATGACGCGATAGCTACAGCTGGCCGAGTGGAACTTGCTCAGTTGAATTGCAAAGTCAGTCTTTCGCTGCTCCGTTTCGCTCCGGGGCGTTCCTTCTTCATCTTCGTCCCACTTGACACGGCGCATGCGTACAGCTGGGGCAGCTCGGTTTCGCCAGCTGCTCCGCACCACGTAGCTGGTCACGTGACCAACCACGTGATCAGCCACGGCGCCGGCAGCTGTTCCGCACCCACGTGACCAACCACGTGACAGCGTGGCGGCGCAGCCACGCTGAAGGCTCGAAATGCTAGCGTAATGTAGCTATCGCTACAAAAGGCTTCCCAATATTACAGACACGAAGCTGAAAGCAGAGCGTATAGTTGTGCCAGCAGCTGTTTCAATCGCTGCACATGGGCTTAGCTGCCTTCCTAGATCAAGAGTGAATGACGTGCTGTAGGCAGCAAATGTTTACGGCATGCGTGTGCTTGGGAATAGTTGCACTGAAGCGCTGCCCCGCGACCCAGTGGCCTGGCATTGCGATGCCAATGGATGGAGCATGCGGGATGAACATGCACACTAGAACGTTTCCGGTTGTAAATGCATATTATGCGGTACTGCCGATCCGTCAAAATATTCCTGTCTTGTGGCTTTTACTTAATCTATTTGAAGAGCGTTACCTCTTATTCATTACGTATCTAGATTTCTTGGGGTCTGCTACCCCCTCCCTTCGGCGTGAAAATTTCAAAGTTCGAGGAATTCAAGATGGCGGCCCCTATAGTACATCGATATAGCAACCCAATGTATTCTTGACGGGGGTGACTAGGAGACTTCACTGAGCTTAATAATCAGTCTGTAACGTCATAATTAACTATTCACGTGACTACATTTAATCACTTATAATTCAGTAATTAATGAGGTCATCATAAAACGAATTAGATATTTGGAATCCTATAGATGAGTATAACACGTTAGACGTCGATACTAACTAATGAAGTTAAAATTTATTTAGACTAGGCTTATATTTAATTGCTTATAATTAACCGATGACGTCATGATCTAACGAATGGCATTTTCGTAACGGGCTCGATGAGTAGAACATGTTAGACACCAATATCATCTAATTAGGTTAATATTTAGTTATAGTTAGGCTTAACGTGGCGGACGTGACGTCAGCACTCGGCAGCTCACAATTTCATACCTCATGGCGACCTTGAGATAAGGAAAAATGGCCCTCCAGAGAGTCGGAAAACTTTTTCGGCCCAAACTGGTCCAAAATATCCGACCTCGAGACGGTAGGCTCCCCCTCGCCGTGAGGTATCGAAAAGTAGTCTAATCACGTGGTAATACATCGCATGGACGATAGATGGCGCTACCAAACAGCTAACGCTCGTTACTTCGTTTTCAAGACGGTGGCGGCATCACTTTTTTCAATATTTCTTTTTTTTTTTAGTTGCTGACATGTTCACATTTCCGTGTGTAGCGTGACATTCAGCTTCATCGTAGCGGCATCGCAGTCCTCCCGCCTCAGCCGCTGGCTCGTTGTCAGTGAAACTGCGAGCGGAGCGTGATTCATTCTCGCTCATATTCATGGTCCTTCATTCAGCAAATCAGTGCGGCGGCGGACAATTCCGTGCGGATCTTTCCTGCGCTCTCAAATGAATCTGTTCGTCCATTCAGTCGCATAGACATCCGCATATCCCTGGCTCAGTCACAACCCTGCTCTCTCTCCAACAAACAAACACGGGCACGCACGCACTCTCAAACGCAAGCACAAAAGTACGAACGCATAAACGAACACAAGCACGACCGAACGCGAAGCGAAAGCCGGAGCGGCAACTCTTCCCGCGGCTGTCGGCGGCGCATCGCAATGGCGCAACCGCATCGGCGTTCGACGGCGAAAGCAACGTTCCACGGTTCACCGTTAATTTGGAGCGCGCCGCACGCAACGTTGCGAGGCTGCGCAGGCGCTCTCCCGATCCCAGAATAGCTGGGGGGCCCCCAGCGCGGAGAGTCCGCCCGCCGCCGCGTGTAGTACGTACGCCTGCGATGCGCCGCCGCAGCGGAGGCTCGCGGCGGAAGCCTCCATGCAGCCCGCTCGCAGAACTCGTTTTCGCCACACTTCGGGAAACCGTGGAGCAGCGTCGCGCAATAGCGCTAATTAAAGCGTCGGGCACGCCGCCAGAGGCCCTCCCAGCTGCCGCGAGGAAGGATGGCAGAGATATTTATCTGCCGGCGCGCGCAGCATTGATTTCGATCTACGCCGCCAAAGAGGCCGTAATTGGATTACGCAGCGAAGACCGCTGAAACCTCCACCGCCGCGTGCTGGCGAATGGAAAACCGTGCTTAGTTTGTTTTGTTTTCTCTCTCTCTGCGGGACGAATGCTGCCCGACTACAGAAGTCGTAACTGAAGCAAAAAGAAAAAAGGGGGGGGGGGGGAAGACCGGCTTTGGTTTTATATTCGGTGCAAATGCTTCCCGATAGCCATTAACGTACAAGCATTCCAAGTAGCGTGCGCATATTTAGCTGAGTTCGGATGAGTAGATCTTGCCTTTACAGACTGCCGCGTCGATCCACCAGAACTTGCTGAAAAAAAGATAAGCGATAAGCTTCCGCTTGTTCACGCGACGGAGGCCACAAAGACGGGGATAACAAAAACGCATTCAGTCTGAATGCCTTACTATGCGATCATATAGCCCTCATGTCACAACTTCCACGCTTTGCTACGGGCATACCAACTAAAAAAAAAAGAATCTGCAGATTAGAAACAACAGGCATCAAACGATACGTCCGTAAGTATAGTGGACATTAATCAGCTTTCGTGAGCAAAAAAAAAAGAATGAAAATTTATACCGCAACAAGTCTCCACCCGTACGCTCAGTACTCCCCGGGAGTATCCGTTTTCCAGTGCTTACCCCGAATCATAAGTTTGTGAACGAGCTAGAGCAGGGAAAAAATATTAAATGGCAATTACACCCCTGGTAACGCGGAAGATCAGCGTTAACCATGGCTTCGCCATGTGCTTCTGCAGTTGCTGTATTTACTTTGAATACTGCTGCCATGCAAGAGTGTATGCGTCAAGATTGTGTTTTTGTTTCGGCTGGGATACAATGAGTACTCCGTGGTGCGAGAAATGTCTTGGCACAGACTCGAGCATCTTGTCGCGCAGCGCGTTTGCAGGCAGCGTTCCTAGCACATTCGTCACATGTTCGACAACTTCGTGAGGCTCTCCAAGGCCTGCCGCATATGTGCAGCGTTCAGGACACGATGTTCCACTTCGACGACTGCACAGATGCGCAGGATGCCGCCTCGTGTAGTCATCTATGATTGTTATCTTGAGCTTCGTTTCAAAGCGTTTGGAGCCGTCTTCACCTCATAACGAAGTTGGCGCGAGACACCGGCTATACGCACGGGATGGTCGCGTGGTCACGGACGACGCCGATGACCACTACTACAACGCTGAAACCTGCGAACTTTTGTCCATAAGTGCTAGCGCTGTAAAACCCGGCAGTGGTTTTGGCATCAGTCAAACGTTTAGCACTTTCAGCGTCTCCAGTAGCTACTAGCTACACCTATGAGGGAAACTGAGGGAGAGGCAAAAGCTGGTCACATGGTCACAAGGTGGTCAGGTGTCAGGACGAGCACACCTATTCAATGTCAAGAAATTTTCTGCAAGAAACCGCGGAATCAGATGAGGAAATACACTTGAGCATAATGCGCTGAACAGGTAACCAAGGGGCGGCAGAAGGTCATGACGGCAGATTATATTAGGAACTTTGCGAGCATATGGCGTTCCCAGTTGGCAGAGGACATTCGATTTCCGACCAATAAGAGAGGAAAGTTGCCTTGCAATGAACGTAGGCTTCACTCGTGATGACGTCTATCAGAACGGAAGATCACGCAGAAGCCCACGTGATCGATTAAGGTCGTCTTCTTTGTCTGCAGTGTGGCATCCTTCCACGCTCACCTAGACATCTTGGTATTCTATCAAGGCTACACTAGGGACGGATTTCAAGAAGGGGGAGGAGGGTTCAAATCAAGTCACAAATTTTTTATAGGAAAACCGCAATGGTTCCGTTTTTTTTTTGACGAACTCTCAAAGAACGTATAGCGTAAAGACCATTTGGGACTAATCGTGCTGCTGTACACATACCATGTACAGCAAAAGAAAGGTGCTGCCACGTATCGCGCACAGCACCTTTCCGCACGCACGCGCGCGCGCACACACACACACACACACACACACACACACACACACACACACACACACACACACACACACACACACACACACACACACACACACACACACACACACACACACACACACACCCGCCCACACACACACAACCCCCCCCCCCCACACACACACACGCACGCACGCACGCGCGCGCGCCCTACCGACCAAACGTTCCATGCCAAGCTGCTAGCTATCTCGCAAACACGTGCGCGTGTGCGTTTGTGAACTGTGAACGGTCCTGGGAGGGGCAGTCAGAAGAGACGGGGCCTGCGCGGGAAAGGGCAAAAGATTGATGGAACAAGTTGGACCGTCTCGATATTGAGCCCCCGGGAGAGTGCGAAGCTGGCCATTAATTCTGCGCACATATATGCCATCCCTTACTTTTCTGTCTTCAGCGTTGCCCTGCCACTTCACTTCGGCAGCTGTTGGCATCTGCGCCCCGTTCCTTCGGCCGCAATTAATCAGCGTGATGACAGGCTCCGAAGACGGAGCTGGGCGCGCGCAAATAAGCGAAGTTCAAAAGCACGATAAGCGAAGCAGAAGAAAGCGAAATCTCGTGCACTATATTTCGCCATCTGCCAACGACGAAGGAGTTGCGGAGATAGCCGCACCTCGAATTCATCGCAGCGCGCGGCTCCAGGGCTAATTTAAAGTGATGGGTGGTGATGATGATTATTTGTGGCTTTGGCCTTTGCAACAGGCGAGCACATCGTAGCTATCATAGCCGTCATGGAAGGAAGAAAAGAAAAAAAAGGATTGAAGAGGGCTTCACGCATAGTGTAACGAGTTTGAGAGTCGGGTGTTAAGTGGGTCATGGTCGAGTTTACTGCGCTATCAGGTCGCGTGATCAATGCCAATGAGTGACGTAACCTTGCAAAGGGATGACGTCATCGCCCGCGGACGACGCCTGTGAGACCTCCGGGGGTGTAGCTAGTTGCGGAGTAGCTAAAATGGAGCAGCTAACTGCGATCCCAGCAGCGGCTAAACCGCGGTAACGAAACATGAGCCAAGCGCAACGTAGGAGGCTGCGTCAGAACCCCCGCTTATTACACGACCCGCGTACAGCGAGCGACATAAGACCTCGAACAATGACTTTTTTTCCATCTTGGTACTATTCGCAACTTCGCAACGACGCCGGTGCACACGGAACGGTCTGTCTCCCGCACTTTCTCGACAGCGTAATCACTTCTCCGTGAGGCCGCACGTCGCAGCGAGGGGGCGCCCGGATGTCGAAACCTGGCCGCGTATTCTTTCCCCCAGGGAGTGCTCGCCCGAGCGACGGCGACAGCTGCTCCCAAGATGACGAGCAGAGAAAAAGAAGCCAGTCGCGTGCACAAAGAGAAGCCCCGGCCAACTATGCGATGTTGTAATATGACAACAGCAAAGAGGGGGCCAAAAGCGCGCCACCGATACGTTCACCGTAGGTGAGGTTTGGAATACCGTATTTACTCGCATAATGAACGCACTATATATATATATATATATATATATATATATATATATATATATATATATATATATATATATATATATATATATATATATATATATATATATATTTAAAGAAAGTTCCGAATACCCGGAAGGTTCTCTCGTAACGAGAGGAAATAGTAAGCGCGTACTTTTTTCTTTGCGTGCGTATGCGCTCAATCACGATGCGCAACCGAGGAAAGTTCGTAACCAGCCAAGCACTCGCTGCGTCTGCCTCACGCGCAAAGAGGCGCCGAAAGAAACGAGAGTCCCATTCGGGCGCACCGCAACGAAACGTGAGAAATAAAACACGATGCCACAAACGAAGAAATTACTGCTGAAGAGCGTAAAGCAATACTGAAATCCTTTGCAACACCGCGCCTCGCTCGCTCAAGGAAACGGCCAGAGGTGCGGCCACTGACTTCCCCACCATCTGATGCACACTGCGAGACGTCTAAAACGGGTGACACCTCCACGCGTAAGGTGACACAACTCTCCGCGCGGCTGAGCGATTGAAACAAGTGTCGTTTTTTTTCTCGCGCTAGACGGGGTGACGGCGTTGTCGGGCTCCTCATCTCACCGTCCATATCAGAGAGTTTTTGCGCGGCCCTCTAAAAGAAGGCGCACGTGAAACACCTGCGCAGCAACGGTGGCAGCAACTGCATGCTGCATAGTTTGTGAGGGCTTTAAGGCGTCCAGAACGCGGGACTCACTGTCCTTCCCCCGTCCTTTTCCGAGTTCGCAGCCGGGCTTGCGCCTCACACCGCGGCTGTGATTCGCGTATTGGTCGACCCCTGAGTTTTATACGCGCGATTTTGTAACAGCTGGTCAACCCACACACGGTTAAATAAGGTAGATGGCAGGTGGCCATACACATACAGACATGCGCTAGATGGTCACGTGGTAAAGTATACCGAGACTACTATAGGTGCACATGGTCAGACGTCGTCCATAGACGGTCTATAGACTATGTCAGGCTTATAGACAGACAGGCCTATGTATAGAGATTTTGTGGCCTACAGACTTCATGCATGTATGTACGTGGAAAAAAGAAGGTGCGGACACCTTCAGCGCAAGGTCGGCGCTCGCACAGCAAGATAAAGCGTTCTCTCTATGCTGACTGAGGAAGCAGAAGAGGCAGCACCTTCTGCGGCTACCGCACGCAACTAGAGAGATGAACTTTGTTGTCTCAGTAATAAGATGGTGGTATTCTTGGGTCACTTCAGCCGCTCCAGGTGGCCGGCAGTTAAGCCTGTCGGCGACCTCCTGCGCTCTTGCCGTGGCCCGGGACTGAACGTCCGGGTCCGGGCTGGCGAGAACAGCTTCCCATTTGAAGAAAGCGTTTGATAACGTCTCGCACGAGGCGATACTCGCCAACCTCTCAAAACGTGACGTAGGGCGACACACTTACGCGTACAAAAGTGATTTTTTTTTTGTCTAACAGCACAGCGCAGCTAACTAAAGGGGAACTCAGATCGGAAAGCATACCACTGGGAAATGAGGGTACCCAGCAGGGGTCCGCTTTATCGCCCTTTTTATTCAACACTGCGCTGATCACGCTCCCTAGAAAACTTGACGGCACAGAGGGTATTAGACATACCCTATATGCTGATGACGCACGCAGCTAACTGGAGGAAGGCGACCGTCAACGGGCAGCGCACAAAGAGGGGTCGGCTTCCCTGCAGGGCGGCAATGGCTGACCAAGGTCGGTCGCCCGCAAGGGTATTTCCCCGGCTGGCGTCTGGCTGTCCGCGCACAGACGCAGCAGCCGCAGGAACAGGACGCCCTCGGAGGAGCTGCATACAGGGCACACACTTGGAAAACAAGAGGGGGCGGAGGCGGCAGACCAAACCAGCGCAAACGCTGGCGCCCTTATGTAAACACCGGTCGCATGCAGGCCAGTGGCTCCGCGTAGTGTAGCAAGGACGTGTGTCCGGTCTGACTGGAAAGCGCAGGCTGTAGGCGTATGAAGTACCGAATACTGGTCGCAGAGTGTATAAACGGTACGTATGTGAACCACCGCTAAATGTTCGCGCGGCAAGGCACTAGCAGAAAAATAAAAAATTCTACAGACAAGCTGGAAATGATATTTATGGCCTACTTGCGTCTCAGTTTGCAAGCAGACGCGGTAGAAGGCACTGCGCATGCGCTAATCCCCCTGCGAACAAGTGCCGACACGTTTTGGCGGGAAATGATGGTGCACGAGCCAGCGACGACGTTTGGGCACTGCTGTGGTTTATTGGTCCCAAAGCGACTCAGGTTTTGGGAGATGCCGTAGTGAAGGGCTCCGGAAATTTCGACCACCTGGGGTTCTTTAACGTGCACTGACATCGCACAGTACACGGGCCTCTAGCATTTCGCCTCCATCGAAATGCGACCGCCGTGACCGAACCCGCGTCTTTCGGGTCAGCAGCCGAGCACCATAGCCGCCGGGGAGCTTTGGGCGTTGCTGCGTCTGAGTACTGCTGCGTCTGGCAACCGATGTATTTGGGCAATGCTGTGTGGAGCTGTTTATACAGAGTCCCAAGTGGATACGACAGCGACGGCGTGTGGGCACTGCTGTATTCTTAGGGAGAACAAGAGTAATGCGAACCGCTCGTTTATCGCGTAGCTTCAAAACTTCAATCGAAACTTTACCACGACGTCACCGAGGTATCTATGCATCGCGTCGCACCACGAAACGCACCAACACCGGAAACTAAAAAAAAAATTTGACAGGACGGTTATCACTGGTTAATGTGAGATTCAGCGATAGCTGTCAAGGTGTTTACATTTTGCTATCATTTTTTTTTCCTATCGCTCCCCTTTCTTTCCCCTCTTCCTGTCCTCGCCGTGTTTTTTTTTTTTATTAACGCTTGCCGCAGCTCAGGCGCTTCAGGTTTCGATGGCATGCAGATGCCGCGGTTAGCAACGTCTTTTACTTCGATTGTTATTTTATTATTAAAGAATCGCGAATAATAATTTATACTGTACGGCATGCAGTGGTAGAGAATATGAGAGCGACCTCACATCTGTGCAGTTCTAGGGCGCTCTTTGTAGTTTTCCACACGTAGTCGTGTTTCGTCTGCTCTCCAGTCTGCCGCTCTAGAAGCGCTGCGCCGCCGACGATCCTCTCCTCGGGCGGCGCGTTTCCCAGCAGCTGTCGCACATGCAGCGTGCTACATTCCTCCGCTCTCGCCAAACCCTTCCTCCTCCTTCCTCGGTAACCACGCACCGGTTAGTTACCGTGGCATGCCTTTCTACACTCTCGCCGTGCCCTCCTTCCAAGGCAACCTTCCTTCTCCTTCTAGGGTGACAACCCTCCGGTTGGTTCCCGTGGCAATCACGTACCAACTCTTCTCCTTCCACGGTAACCACTTTCAGACGCTCACCGTTGTAACCATCCTTTGGTTATGCCTTCCTACGCTCTCTCCATACCCTCCTCCTTCCATGGTAACCCTCCTCGTGCTTCCAGGGTGAACTACCCTTCGTGCGGTTTCCGTGGCAACCACCGACCGGTTGCGCCTTCCTATGCTCTCGCCATCCCTGCCCTTTCCAGGGCAACCACTCCCCGGTTGGGGATTCCTCCGCTCTCCCGATACCCTCCTGCTTCCATCGCAACCACCCTCCGGATGGTACCTGCTGTAACCGCCCAACGGTTACACATTTCTCCGCTCACGTCATACTTTCCTCCTTGCACGGGTAACCACACTCCGAGCGGTTTCCATCGCAACGCACCCACCGGTTACGCCGACGACGACAGACAACGACATCCTACTACGACGCGAAACAGAGGAACTGGCGCTTAACAGCTCTCGCTGTAAAATAGAAATAAAAAATTGGGGGGACACTTAAGCTCCCGCCTTAAGGATATCACGGGATAGCGTAATGGTGTTAATTTCCCCATATATGCAGAAGGTCATCCTCTACTTTTTATTCATAGATCACTGGGAGTCCTCATACCCCTCCTGGCGCAGTGGTTAAGCGATGCGCCACTGCCCTGCGATGGCAGGTGCTGCCAGCGGTGGGCCTTGTGTAGCCCCAGGTTGCTGTTTCCTGGCGACAAATCATTAATTTAAAGGGGTTCTGAAAAGGGCTCCGAGGAAAGTTGCGGAATGCCTAGAATGTTAAAGAAGGCCGCTTCGCAAATACCGTCGAGCAATAATTTTTTCAATGCGTTTTGTGAAAACTGAGTTATCTGCGGCTGCGTTTTTATGGAGGAAAAACGCTAAGGCGCCCGTGTGCTGTGCGATGTCAGTGCACGTTAAACATCCCCAGGTGGTCGAAATTATTCCGGAGGCCTCCACTACGGCACCTCCTTCTTCCTTTCTTCTTTCACTCCCTCCTTTATCCCTTCCCTTACGGCGCGGTTCAGGTGTCCAACGATATATGAGACAGATACTGCGCCATTTCCATTCCACCAAAACCAATTAAAATAAAAATTAAAAATAATCAAAGTCTGATTTTATGCGTCTTCGCGCCTTCCTCTGTCCTCTCGTGACTTTTTGCACGCTGAAACGTCGGCGCTCCTCCGCGGCGCCGCCCACCCGGTCCCTTCCGCCGGCAGCCGATGAGCGCGGGAGGGAGGTGGGGGTTGAGGCGGAGCTTCCGGTCGCGACTATGGCAGCTGCGTGACGTCACAAAGAGACGCCACGCCGAACCAATGACAGCCCTCCGCTGCCGACGTACCGAGCGCTGCATGACGCGTTGCGCGCGTATTCGGGCGAGAGCCCGACACCGCAGGTCGCCGCGATGGGTTTCCGAAAGCGAGAACTTATAAAAATGTATTTTAAATGATCGGTTCGCTTTTGAGGTCCTGTACACGGCGTGATGAACACTCGGTGGCCTGCACTCTTCATAATGCAAGCGTATTGCAGACAACCTCAAACACCCTTGCCAAGGACCCTTAACTGCCAAGCCACGGAGGGCAAACTAGTTTGCACACTATCCGGTGGCCAGGTAGAGGCCGCAAGGTCGCGTGACCTATAGATGGGTCCACCTGCAACCTAGGTTGCTCTCGTGAGCGTGACTCTGCAGAATCACGCTCACGATTTTTCGCTCACAACGCCGATAACGCCGACACCGGATTTTCTGTGTAACGGGGCCATTAACGCTATCGCGTTAAAAAGCACGCCTATGAGTATCGCACGAAGAAATTCAGTGAAATAGGCTCACACAAACGCAACGCTACCCGAGCGCTCTGTTAATAATAATAATAATTGGTTTTGGGGGAAAGTAAATGGCGCAGTATCTGTCTCATATATCGTTGGACACCTGAACCGCGCCGTAAGGGAAGGGACAAGGGAGGGCGTGAAAGAAGAAAGGAAGAGGAGGTGCCGCAGTGGAGGGCTCCGGAATAATTTCGACCACCTGGGGATCTTTAACGTGCACTGACATCGCACAGCACACGGGCGCCTTAGCGTTTTTCCTCCATAAAAACGCAGCCGCCGCGGTCGGGTTCGAACCCGGGAACTCCGGATCAGTAGTCGAGCGCCCTAACCACTGAGCCACCGCGGCGGGTACAATAATAGACTTCAACAAAACAATAAAAGAAAATCCATCAAGGGCACTGAAAGCCAGACCAGACGCCGTTTGGGCTTTACAACCAGCGAAGGCCGGATGCGGCACGTGATTCGTGTACTTATGATGCCCGCTGCGAACCATCGCGCAGCCTGACGGCGTAAACAACATGTGCTCTCAAACGACGTAAACAACCAGATTTGCTGGCGCTTATGGACGCTGTTTCCGTCGACAGACGGGAAAGCGAGCGCAGGTCCTTCAGAGTCATTATCCCGCCCGAACTCGTAACGCATCTTACACTGCCACTGGGTCGCTATTGATCAGGATCATTCATGCTGTGAGCAAGCAGGCTTACTCACGCGAGTAAAAGTTTTAAACGAGACTCGAAAGGACTCGCTTTACGCGAGTTGCGACAGAAGCCCACGATTCAACAGATACGTTCTGAGAATGACATATTTCGCGAATTCCGGTAACGTTGCAAAAACAGTTTTTTTGTTGTGTTGTTGTTGCAAGTACTAAATTTCCTGAAGGAGAGGTGATAGGCCCCTTAGCGCTCCTTTTGCCCAAATTAATTCGCGGGTGACCAATTTTTGACGAAGTCTGCGTGATTCGCGAAAAACGCGAAATTTAGGTCTTCGAGAAAGTTAAGTCGTTTACAAAAGTATGCGGTATACGAAAAGACAAGCTGCTGGTCGACTGCGTTGTCGGCCGACTCATTTATTCAGCAACTTTCCCGCCGCTGCGGGCATTTTCTTTCCCGTAGAGCTACGGTGCTCATAGGGGACCATGCTAGTACTTTTTTCAGCAGTAAGCTACCATGTAGCAGCTAATCCGCGGCCAGATCCGGGAACCTTCAATTCCCTGGAGGCTGCGCAGAAATGCGAATATCCGCCACGTGGCGCTAAAGGAGAGACCTTTTCACTTAACGGGCGTGTTACTTTACACGAAGATTGACGTATACTGCTGCGCGAAATCCGACGTTTTGGCGCAGAGCACAATAAGCGAACTTTTTCCCCCTCCTCCTCCTCTCTTATCTTATTGCACGCGACGGAGGCAAGACGGCGCGAATAGAAGCAAAAATGAGGGAAAAGACAGCGTGTGCGGTTGCATGAAGGGGAAGCATGATGAGACGTGCGCGACCTTGGATAGTGACAGCCCACCCCTTGCTCAGTCTGGGCAGAGAGATGGGACTCCTCTCGTGATACCGGCTGCTGCCGAACCAGCGGCAGACACCGCGCATCCGCTCCTGTCGCCGCGATGCAGGCGCCTTCTGTCGTCGCGAGGGCCGCTCGGGGCTCCGCAGTGTGTATGTGTGTGTGTGTGTGTGTGTGTGGGGGGGGGGGGGGGGTGAGGCTTCTGTGGGCTGCAAAGCCAATCAGACCAAGTGGGTGCGTGCGGCGTAACATGCGAACGAAAGGGGTACGACGCCTCGACCTCGCATGCGAGAAAGAAAGGCATTCTATGCTTTAGCGATGACGCCATTGCAGTAGCCGACCATGGCTCTGCTGAAATCGCTAATACTACTACTACTACTACTACTACCACCACCACCACCACCACCACCACCACCACTAGTGCTGCTCCAGCTACTGCTACCACTACCGATGCTCCAACTACTACTACCACTATTGATGCTCTAATTATTGGTACTTCTATTGATGCTCTAAATACTGCTACTTATATTAATGCTCCAACTACTACTCCTGCCAATTAAGGCAGAAAAGCGGGTGCACCTAACATTTAGCCGCACTAGAAATATGTACTTAAGCTACTACTACTGCTCCAGCGACTGCTAGAACGATTCTTGAAAGACTTCTTCAAAGAGCTTCTCCAATGGCAACTTCAAAGGCTGCTTCAAAGGCTGCTCCAACTAGCAGTGAAACTAGCCCTATCCCTACACTCCCAGCCGTGCTTCGACTCCCTCCCAACAGTGCTCCTACTCAGAGCGCCGTGTTCCCACTCATAAAACCGTGCTCAGCCTACTACTACTGTGCCAGACCTATTGTCCCTGAACCTACTGCTACCTCTACTCATATAACTACTACAGCTGACTACAATGCTGCCCCCCCCCCCCCCCCCCGACACCTACCATAAATTGCCAGCAACGCGGACACGCATGTTTACTTTGAGCCTGATTGCACTTCAATTCCAAAGCGTTGGCGTTATTCGGACTGGTCGATGGAGTTTCACATGTCTTTATACACTACTGCAATCTATTTTGATTCCCATTTCAACATTATCTTTTCCCCTCCTTAACCGTTGAACTGTCTCAGACTTTCCCGATGTTGATATTATGTCCAACCAGTGCATACTTAATACGCTATTAACATTATATGCCAAGTCTTCGCCAAGGCCGGATGCATACCTTATGCATTTCTCGGCGTTATGCAGAACAGTGAGCAAAAAACCCAGTGTTTTTCATGTGTCGATCACATTTTCTTTCTGCGAACTAAGTGGGAACTAACACGAATACCACCGGTGTTAAAAAAAAAACGCACTGTTACCGTATACGGTAACAGTTGGGTAGCCTACAGGCTACCTAGCTGTTTCTCTATCGCCTTCTATCTTTAAAATGTTCGAACAACCTGTCGTGAGTAGAGTTGTCAGTGCTTGAAAAAAGTACCTTGAAAAGTTATAGGAAAAACTTCTTTTTATTTTTTCATTGCCCAGGAGAAGGAAGAAATCGCCAAAGTTATTACTAACATCCTAGTATAACACCTCCAGCTTATGCCGTTCGCATAAACTACGTTTATTACTGCCGCACAAGCTGAAGGACGCTCCCACACAAGTTAAACATGTAGGATGTATACATCGCCTACAAGAGCTGCGTTTGAGCACGCTTGCCTACGAAATACAATACAAGCACTATTTGAAAAATTCAGAGGCGGGAAGCGCATTTCATTTAAAACTCCAGGGGCGCTCGCACCGATTCTGTTTTTCAGCTAATGACAGCTCACGGGATTCGCACTTTCCAATCGAGAAAACTTTTTCTTTCTTGTTTTCTTCGCTGCTTAAGCACGAAGGAAGCCCGTATGCCTGAAATTTCATATGCGACTCAACCATGAACTTGCTCTTGGCCCAACCCCGTATACGTACACCATCCAGGGCAAAAGTAACAGACCCCCCCGCGTACAAGTTCCGACCCGTGCCACTCTGCGCGGGGGCGCCACCTGACAAAGTACTGCTGGTGTAAAAAGGGACCCACTGCGCCGGTCCCGACACCAGAAGTGTTTTGTCAGGTGGCGCCCCCACGCAGAGTGGCACGGGTCGGAACTTGGAGGCGGGGGTCTAGTTACTTTTGCCCCCGTATACGTACGTCCATTAACAACTATCCCGCCCCGATAATCCACTGCCTTCATCTCCATTCTTTTGCAAAGAGTGCCCTATACAAGTTGTCTTTTTTTCTCCAGCACAATCTCTGATTAAGCTACCTTATCTTCCGGCTCTCTCCAGCCCGTAAACATAATAGAATCAAGTATTCCAGTATTCGGCATCAAGTATTCGGCAGAACTTGCCGAATGTTTGCTGTACCGGCCAAACAATCTTATTTTGTTCGCATATGAAGTCTTCAGTTCATACTTACAGTATTTATGTCTTGTGTACCTTCTGTTGTGCGCCTGCTTTTCTTTGCAGTTGCATTTTGCGCAGTTGTTGCCTGCGTGCATGCATGCATGCATATATATATATATATATATATATATATATATATATATATATATATATATATATATATATATATATATATATATATATATATATATATATCCCTTAACGACTTTAATACGTGCCGTTCTTGATTGGGCACTTGCCTGCAGTAGCTAGCAAGTATATAAAAATAAATCACGTAAATAATTGTTCGAAGGTCGTTCGCTTTCTCGCGAATGAGGTTCTCGCCAAAACATTCGCGCTAACTTTTTGAAAGACGTTTGTCGCCGAGGTATAACACAGCGCGACATAATGCAGTTATGGTGGAAATGGGCTACCACTCGCGGCTGGCTTGTGTCTGAGCCCATATCTTTCGCACCTGGATCCCGAAGCAGCGCAAAACAACACCTCGAAATAAAAAAGAAGGGATACAGGAACATCGCAGGCTTTATCCCCGGTTGCTAACCTGCCGCGCACCCATCCGCTTCTCCCAGGTGATCGTTGGCAAACCGAATAGCAATAAACACCCGAACGTAAAAGCTGTTCGCGAATAACACTCTCCGAAGCCGCTACGCGAAGGGGAGGCGGCGCCAGCAAACACGCGGGGAAAGTCGTAAAAGAGCAGCGCGAGCAGAGGAGGCGGCAGAAGCAAAACAAGACGTGCCGGGGACGCGCTTCTACTATACGACGCTGTACGGAAAAGCAACGGGCTAGGCCCGAGCGGCACCGGGGGCTGCTGCTGCTGCTGTTTTTTTCGGTGCATAGCAAAAACAGCGGAGTGCATCGACCTACTCATTCGACAGCACGTGCGCGCGCGCCTGATGGTCGCCGCTGAGAAAACGCTTGACGCCGTGAGGGGGGGGTCAGAAGACGAGAGGGAAGCGAACGGGGAAGAGACAGATGGTGGAGGCCAGAAAAGGAACGGCGGCAAGAACGAATTTTTTTCGCGAAACACGAAGACAGGAAGAAAGCGAAGAAGAAGAAGCGAAGAACGTTGAGCAAAGTACAGCAAAGCAGCCCGAGCAACCACGACACGAGAGGCTGAAGAGGAGGAGGAGGAGGAGGAGGAGGAGGAGGATGCGGCAGCAGGAGCCAGGGACGAAGTGCGGACGCGTGTAACTTGCATATCCGCCCGACTACAGCGAGCGCGCGCGCGCGCGCAGGCGGGCGGGCGAACGCGGGAAACGCTGCGCGTGCCCCCAGGCAGCGCGACGGTTCGAACGGGCAGCGCGCCAAGGAAGCGCGCGGCGCGATCGCCGCTGGCACGCTCTCCCGCCTCCTCCTCCTCTTCCGCCATCCTCTTCCGCGATGCAAATCACTTCAGGGAAATCCCCTCCTCCCCCCCCCCCCCTTCCCCCGCTGCGCTGAGAGCGGCGATGCAGGCAGTCGAGTCTCTACGTGTCCACCCGCCTAACGACGGGGGAAAAAGAAACAAAGCAGGAAAGGGAAAACAGGCACGTTTAACGCTGCATCGAGAAATCTGCATACAGACAGCGTGCGCGCCAGGAACTTGCGCAGCAGCTTCGATACTCCACTCCGCGCTGGACAGAGGATGTTCCCGCGATGGACAGGCAAGACGCAAACCAAGCGCAACGAATGTATGTGCACCTGACGGAGACCGATAAACGCTGCGTACAGTTTCGCCGATCGCTCCTCGGAGCACTGTGTGTCCAGACGTGTAGCCGGGTGGTGTACGTTTTAAGTTTCCGGAGTCCCGCGGGCGTCCGGAGGCCGCTTATCGGAAGACGTGCCTACTCGCGAGGTCCATATATACACTGGACAGCGAGATTGCGATCGTGGGACCAGGCGCGACAATATATTTTTCGCCGCCCGCCGAGGCATTAAAGCATGGCTCGGAGTCCGGCCATGAGAAGAGCATACGCGCGGCGACCACCCGCCCGCTGAAAGCGAGACGCGGAGAGACGGCTGTTGCGCCGACGACGGCTGACTCGACGATTCGTTGCCGGGAAAAATCCCACAGCTGCGGCACTCGCAGTGAGAGTTGGGGAGGGCTCGTGACGCAAGCAGCGACGGCGGATCACGTTTTCAGGCGAAAAACAAAAAAAAAATTACAGAGCCCTCCCATGCCAACAGCAAGTGGACATCATGCAGGCTGGAAGCGTATTCAAAAAGCATACTGCGTGCATACGGGAACTGCACTGGCTGTTATCGTTCCTTGCACTAACCTTTAAGCGTATATAATTAGCGTACAAGTGGGCACGCACACTCAGAGGCAGTTCAACTGATAGAGACCCACAAGCACTATGCGGAAATCGTGAGCTCTGTCCCCACGGATGGCTCGCCATTTTTGCAGCCCTCTGCAAAATCATCTACAATCTAAATGACCACTGAATTCATTTCTTGTTCCACAGGGTGCTTCACCTAAGACTGTACACAATTTTTTGAGCTAGGTTTTTTTGAAGTAGAAGGGCGGTTTTTGGGCATAGCATTTTCAGTGGTGTAGATAAAAAATCCAGCTAGGACGTGCTAACAAGCAGGCTGCTTAACTAATATTGAATGTAATTTTTACCTATTTAAGTTAGGCTGCCTAATTACTGACAGGCGTGTAGCCAACCGCAAATAACATCCATATCAGTTTTTAGAATTTCGAAAACGCGGTTACCCTCGGCGAGGCGGCCCAACAAATTTGGGCTATTTCGACGAGTTACGGGCACTGGAGAGGTTGCTTTGCCTGCAAGCTTCTCAAGAGCGCATGTATTTTGGCACGATGCAGCCAAAATTTGTTGGGCCACAGCGTCGAGGGTAACCGCGATTTCGATATTCTAAAAACTGATATGGATATTGCTTACGGTGGGCTACACGCTTCTCAATAATTAAGGATGCCTAACAGTAATTGTTAAAAAGTTAACTATTCAATATTAGTTAACCAGCCTGCTAGTTAGCGTGTCTTAGCCGTATTCCGATGTACTACACCGCTGACAATGATAGGCCGAAAAAAGCGCTCTCCTAAATCAAAAAGCCTAATTTTAGAAATTCTGTAAACTCTTAGGTGAAACACCCTGTATATAATGTTACACCAAAGCTTACAACAGCTTCGTTTTCGGTGAAAGTGGACCTTTTGCTATTACAGTGTGGAAATCAATCGACGCAGCCCAAAATTCAACTTGCCGTCAGCGTCTCTTCGTGCAGCAACCAGTTATTTTCAGCACACAGCGAATGCCAAAGACAAAGGCAATTTAGATGATTGATCACGCCTGGCAACAATGCAACAACAAGCTTCCTACCAACTTTCCTCGTCAGTTACCCTAGAAATTCATTGTTGCGTGTTCAGGTATCCGATACATCGACCCCAATCAGTAGCTGCTTCGACTGGAAAAACGGAAACAGAAACTGCCGCACTCAAATAGTCTCAATTGTGTGCACTGCAAACACACACCGCGCTGCTATAGCGAATGCTAGCGACGACCGGCACGAATGCGAAATCGCTTACTACGAGCTACAGCAGTAGCTATACAGCAGGCCGACGAGCGCTCGACACATTCGCGTGTCCACGCGCAACTGCCATTAGCCCGCGCCGGTTGCCTCTCTCGCCAACTCTCTCTGCGTCACCATCGCGGATCCAAAACACTGCAGATGGCGACTAACGACGGAGTCAGTTCCAAAGCCTTGTCATCGCTGATCATCAACTATCTCGGTCGTCTATCTCTTCAAAACACAAAAACGAAAAACAAAATGGCAGTCGGCACACGTCGTCCAACGCTTGAGCACATCAATTTCTTCGACACAAAAACACAATCACAAAAAAGCGAGAAACGAATAAGTGAACAACAGCGGATGAGATGGCACAAATGGCTATTCTGCACGTAAGCAAGCAGTAAAACAAAGAGAGATTGGGGGGGCATAGCTTATCACAGCAGGCTATAGTGTATCTAAAATGAGAACGCAGGGAGGAGAAAGCCAGAAGGGTTGCTCGGCCGGCGGCTTGGAGACAGCTGGCACGCAAGCTGCTCAGAGATCAGAAAGAGCGTCAGAGGGGCGCAGAGTAAATGAAAGAAAAGAAGGAAGAAAGGCACGGACGGAAGGTGAACGGCAAAACAGGAAAAAGAAGAATAGTGGCGGTGGAAAAGAAGGGAGGGGGGGGGGGGGGGGGGGATTCCTGATGGCCGTTGGTGAAAGTGGTTCCTGGCACGAGCGGCGGCGGGGCGTTGGTGCCGCTTGCGTCACGGCGGGGCGTTTAAAAAACCCGCCTCCCCCCCCCCCCCCCAAACTCGAAAGAAGCAACTGCGGCGCGTCCCGTCTGGGAAGTCTAGACGGCTCGCTCCATTAGAAGAAAATGCGGCTATTCGCCCGGATATATTTGTTTTCCTCCATTTTTTTTTCTCCTTATCCCGCCTCGATTCGCTTCGCTTCCTTCATTGCTGCTGCTGCTGCTGCCACATACCCACTCTCATCCTCCATCATGTCATCAGCAGCCACTGCGCTGCCCAGCAACCCCTTGAGCACCGTTCCAGAGGCTCACTTCCCATACGCGAGCGTAAATGGGGCTGGCGTTCGTGGACGACGGACTATTATGTCTACGCACTCTTCGAAGCGTGGCCATTTTTTTCTTCCGCACTTGCCTGTTGGCCGGACAATGTATCGTCAGAGGCAACTGCGGGTGAGCAAAGAGCGCCCGTCCAATGCACCGCCATACACTCTAAACAGGAATGCACCTATGTGGGAGCAAAAAGGGAATAAGCTGTCCTTTAGCGCGCTCTGAATTTAAAAAAAAAAAGTAGTGCGCTAGAGAACAGCTTACTTCCTCTTTTTACTGCTTTGTGTTTAGAGTGTAGATACGTGTTGGCACTGTAGTTGGCAAGCTTTGTTTAACTACATAGCTTTAGGGCCGTTGTTACTACTGCAGGTCTCGGGTCACAACAGTTAGCACTCGCACCGCTTTCTTCTAAAGGCGTCGCGAATTTTGGCCCCCGACTACGCGTAGGCGACGTGTCGCATATAGTAG
>JARKHS020012638.1:0-13089 GCA_030143305.2 Amblyomma americanum | reverse complement strand
CGCTGGAGAAACTTTGTGTTGGAGAAACTCCGCGTTGGAGAATCTCCGCGTTGGAGAAACTGCGCGTTGGAGAAAACTCCGCGTTGGAGAAACTCCGCGCTGGAGAAACTCCGTGTTGGAGAAACTTCGTGTTGGAGAAACTCCGCGTTGGAGAAACTCCGCGTTTGAGCAACTCCCCTTTGGAGAAACTCCGCGTTTGAGAAACTCCGCGTTGGAGAATCTCCGCCTTGGAGAAACTCCGCTTTGGAGAAACTCCGCGTTGGAGAAACCACGCGTTGGAGAAACTCCGTGTTGGAGAAGTTCCGCGCTGGAGAAACCCCGCGCTGTAGAAACTCCGCGCTGGAGAAACTCCGCGTTGGAGAAACTCCGCGTTGGGGAAACTCCGCGTTGGAGAAACTCCGCGCTGGAGAAACCTCGTGCTGGATAAACTCCGCGCTGGAGAAACTCCGCGTTGGAGAAACTCCGCGTTAGAGAAACTGCGCGTTTGAGAAATTCCGCGCTGGAGAAACTCCGCGTTGGAGAAACGGCGTTTGAGAAACTCCGCGTTGGAAAAACTACGCGTTGGAGAAATTCCACGTTGGTGAAACTCCGCGTTGGAGAAACTCCGCGTTAGAGAAACTCCGCGTTGGAGAAACTCCGCGTTGCAGAAACTCCGCGTTGGAGAAACTCAGCGCTTGAGAAACTCCGCGCAGGAGAAACTCCGCGCTGGAGAAACTCCGTGTTGGAGAAACTTCGCGCTGGAGAAACTCCGTGTTGGAGAAACTCCGTGTTGGAGAAACTCCTCGTTGGAGATACTCCGCGTTGGAGAAACTCCCTGTTGGAGAAACTCCGCGTTGGAGAAACTCGGCGTTTGAGAAACTCCACGTTGGAGAAACTCCGCGTTAGAGAAACTCCGCGTTGCAGAAACTCCGCGTTGTAGAAACTCCGCATTTGAGAAACTCCGCGTTGGAGAAACTCCGCGCTGGAGAAACTCCGCGCTGGAGAAACTCTGCGCTGGAGAAACTCCGCGCTGGAGAAATTCCGCGCTGGATAAACTCCGCGTTGGAGAAACTCCGCTTTGGACAAACTCTGCGTTGGAGAAACTCCGCGTTGATGAAATTTCGTGTTAGAGAAACTGCGCGTTGGAGAAACTCCGCGTTGGAGAAAACTCCGCTTTGGAGAAACTCCGCGCTGGAGAAACTTCGTGTTGGAGAAACTCCGTGTTGGAGAAACTCCGCGTTAGAGAATCTCCGCATTGGAGAAACTCCGCTTTGGAGAAACTCCGCGTTGGAGAAACTCCGCTTTGGAGAAACTTCGCGTTGGAGAAACTCCGCGTTTGAGAATCTCCGCGTTGGAGAATCTCCGCGTTGGAGAAACTCCGCTTTGGAGAAACTCCGCGTTGGAGAAACCACGCGTTTGTAGAAACTGCGCGTTAGAGAAAACTTCGCGTTGGAGAAACTCCGCGCTGGAGGAACTCCGCGCTTGAGAAACTCCGTGTTGGAGAAACTCCGTGTTGGAGAAACTCCGCGTTGGAGAAACTCCGCGTTTGAGAAACTCCCCGTTGGAGAAACTCCGCGTTGGAGAAACTCCGCGTTGGATAAACTTCGTGTTGGAGAAACTCCGTGTTGGAGAAACTCCTCGCTGGAGAAACTCCGTGTTGAAGAAACTCCGTGTTGGAGAAACTCCGCGTTGGAGAATCTCCGCGTTGGAGAAGCTGCGCGTTGGAGAAAACTCCGCGTTGGAGAAACTCCGCGCTGGAGAAACTCCGTGTTGGATAAACTTCGTGTTGGAGAAACTCCGCGTTGGAGAAACTCCGCGTTTGAGCAACTCCCCTTTGGAGAAACTCCGCGTTGGAGAAACTCTGCGTTGGAGAAGCTCCGCGTTGATGAAACTTCGTGTTAGAGAAACTGCGCGTTGGATAAACTCCGCGTTGGAAAAAACTCCGCGTTGGAGAAACTCCACGCTGGAGATACTCCGCGCTGGAGAAACTTCGTGTTGGAGAAACTCCGTGTTGGAGAAACTCCGCGCTTGAGAATCTCCGCGTTGGAGAAACTCCGCTTTGGAGAAACTCCGCTCTGGAGAAACTCTGCGCTGGAGAAACTCTGCGCTGGAGAAACTGCGCGCTGGAGAAGTTCCGCGCTGGATCAACTCCGCGTTGGAGAAACTCCGCTTTGGGGAAACTCTGCGTTGGAGAAACTCCGCGTTGATGAAACTTCGTATTAGAGAAACTGCACGTTGGAGAAATTCCGCGTTGGAGAAAACTCCGCGTTGGAGAAACTCCGCGCTGGAGAAACTTCGTGTTGGAGAAACTTCGTGTTGGAGAAACTCCGCGTTAGAGAATCTCCGCGTTGGAGAAACTCCACTTTGGAGAAACTCCGCGCTGGAGAAACTCCGCGCTGGAGAAACTATGCGCTGGAGAAACTCCGCGCTGGAGAAATTCCGCGCTGGATCAACTCCGCGTTGGAGAAACTCCGCTTTGGAGAAACTCTGCGTTGGAGAAACTCCGCGTTGATGAAACTTCGTGTTAGAGAAACTGCGCTTTGGAGAAACTCCGCGTTGGAGAAACCACGCGTTTGTAGAAGCTGCGCGTTAGAGAAAACTCCGCGTTGGAGAAACTCCGCGCTGGAGAAACTCCGCGCTGGAGAAACTCCGTGTTGGAGAAACTCCGTGTTGCAGAAACTCCGCGTTGGAGAAACTCCGCGTTTGAGAAACTCCCCATTGGAGAAACTCCGCGTTGGAGAAACTCCGCGTTGGATAAACTCCGTGTTGGAGAAACTCCGTGTTGGAGAAACTCTGCGCTGGAGAAACTCCGCGCTGGAGAAACTCCGTGTTGGAGAAACTTCGTGATGGAGAAACTCCGCGTTGCAGAAACTCCGCGTTGGAGAAACTCAGCGCTGGAGAAACTCCGCGCTGGAGAAACTCCGTGTTGGAGAAACTTCGCGCTGGAGAAACTCCGTGTTGGAGAAACTCCGTGTTGGAGAAACTCCTCGTTGGAGATACTCCGCGTTGGAGAAACTCCCTGTTGGAGAAACTCCGCGTTGGAGAAACTCGGCGTTTGAGAAACTCCACGTTGGAGAAACTCCGCGTTAGAGAAACTCCGCGTTGCAGAAACTCCGCGTTGTAGAAACTCCGCATTTGAGAAACTCCGCGTTGGAGAAACTCCGCGCTGGAGAAACTCCGCGCTGGAGAAACGCTGCGCTGGAGAAACTCCGCGCTGAGAAATTCCGCGCTGGATAAACTCCGCGTTGGAGAAACTCCGCTTTGGACAAACTCTGCGTTGGAGAAACTCCGCGTTGATGAAATTTCGTGTTAGAGAAACTGCGCGTTGGAGAAACTCCGCGTTGGAGAAAACTCCGCGTTGGAGAAATTCCGCGCTG
This sequence comes from Amblyomma americanum, assembly GCA_030143305.2. NCBI lineage: Eukaryota > Metazoa > Arthropoda > Arachnida > Ixodida > Ixodidae > Amblyomma > Amblyomma americanum. Next base: position 9,733 of record JARKHS020012638.1, on the reverse strand, counting down.
GAGAAACTCCGCGCTGGAGAAACTTCGTGTTGGAGAAACTCCGTGTTGGAGAAACTCCGCGTTAGAGAATCTCCGCGTTGGAGAAACTCCGCTTTGGAGAAACTCCGCGTTGGAGAAACTCCGCTTTGGAGAAACTTCGCGTTGGAGAAACTCCGCGTTTGAGAATCTCCGCGTTGGAGAATCTCCGCGTTGGAGAAACTCCGCTTTGGAGAAACTCCGCGTTGGAGAAACCACGCGTTTGTAGAAACTGCGCGTTAGAGAAAACTTCGCGTTGGAGAAACTCCGCGCTGGAGGAACTCCGCGCTGGAGAAACTCCGTGTTGGAGAAAATCCGTGTTGGAGAAACTCCGCGTTGGAGAAACTCCGCGTTTGAGAAACTCCCCGTTGGAGAAACTCCGCGTTGGAGAAACTCCGCGTTGGATAAACTTCGTGTTGGAGAAACTCCGTGTTGGAGAAACTCCTCGCTGGAGAAACTCCGTGTTGAAGAAACTCCGTGTTGGAGAAACTCCGCGTTGGAGAATCTCCGCGTTGGAGAAGCTGCGCGTTGGAGAAAACTCCGCGTTGGAGAAACTCCGCGCTGGAGAAACTCCGTGTTGGAGAAACTTCGTGTTGGAGAAACTCCGCGTTGGAGAAACTCCGCGTTTGAGCAACTCTCCTTTGGAGAAACTCCGCGTTGGAGAAACTCTGCGTTGGAGAAGTTCCGCGTTGATGAAACTTCGTGTTAGAGAAACTGCGCGTTGGAGAAACTCCGCGTTGGAAAAAACTCCGCGTTGGAGAAACCCCACGCTGGAGATACTCCGCGCTGGAGAAACTTCGTGTTGGAGAAACTCCGTGTTGGAGAAACTCCGCGCTTGAGAATCTCCGCGTTGGAGAAACTCCGCTTTGGAGAAACTCCGCTCTGGAGAAACTCTGCGCTGGAGAAACTCTGCGCTGGAGAAACTCCGCGCTGGAGAAGTTCCGCGCTGGATCAACTCCGCGTTGGAGAAACTCCGCTTTGCGGAAACTCTGCGTTGGAGAAACTCCGCGTTGATGAAACTTCGTGTTAGAGAAACTGCACGTTGGAGAAATTCCGCGTTGGAGAAAACTCCGCGTTGGAGAAACTCCGCGCTGGAGAAACTTCGTGTTGGAGAAACTTCGTGTTGGAGAAACTCCGCGTTAGAGAATCTCCGCGTTGGAGAAACTCCACTTTGGAGAAACTCCGCGCTGGAGAAACTCCGCGCTGGAGAAACTATGCGCTGGAGAAACTCCGCGCTGGAGAAATTCCGCGCTGGATCAACTCCGCGTTGGAGAAACTCCGCTTTGGAGAAACTCTGCGTTGGAGAAACTCCGCGTTGATGAAACTTCGTGTTAGAGAAACTGCGCTTTGGAGAAACTCCGCGTTTGAGAAACGACGCGTTTGTAGAAGCTGCGCGTTAGAGAAAACTCCGCGTTGGAGAAACTCCGCGCTGGAGAAACTCCGCGCTGGAGAAACTCCGTGTTGGAGAAACTCCGTGTTGGAGAAACTCCGCGTTGGAGAAACTCCGCGTTTGAGAAACTCCCCATTGGAGAAACTCCGCGTTGGAGAAACTCCGCGTTGGATAAACTCCGTGTTGGAGAAACTCCGTGTTGGAGAAACTCTGCGCTGGAGAAACTCCGCGCTGGAGAAACTCCGTGTTGGAGAAACTTCGTGATGGAGAAACTCCGCGTTGCAGAAACTCCGCGTTGGAGAAACTCAGCGCTGGAGAAACTCCGCGCTGGAGAAACTCCGTGTTGGAGAAACTTCGCGCTGGAGAAACTCCGTGTTGGAGAAACTCCGTGTTGGAGAAACTCCTCGTTGGAGATACTCCGCGTTGGAGAAACTCCCTGTTGGAGAAACTCCGCGTTGGAGAAACTCGGCGTTTGAGAAACTCCACGTTGGAGAAACTCCGCGTTAGAGAAACTCCGCGTTGCAGAAACTCCGCGTTGTAGAAACTCCGCTTTGAGAAACTCCGCGTTGGAGAAACTCCGCGCTGGAGAAACTCCGCGCTGGAGAAACTCTGCGCTGGAGAAACTCCGCGCTGGAGAAACTTCGCGTTGGAGAAATTCCGCGTTTGAGAATCTCCGCGTTGGAGAATCTCCACGTTGGAGAAACTCCGCTTTGGAGAAACTCCGCGTTGGAGAAACCACGCGTTTGTAGAAACTGCGCGTTAGAGAAAACTTCGCGTTGGAGAAACTCCGCGCTGGAGGAACTCCGCGCTGGAGAAACTCCGTGTTGGAGAAACTCCGTGTTGGAGAAACTCCGCGTTGGAGAAACTCCGGGTTTGAGAAACTTCGCGTTAGAGAAACTCCGCGTTGGAGAAACTCCGCGTTGGATAAACTCCGTGTTGGAGAAACTCCGTGTTGGAGAAACTCCTCGCTGGAGAAACTCCGTGTTGAAGAAACTCCGTGTTGGAGAAACTCCGCGTTGGAGAATCTCCGCGTTGGAGAAGCTGCGCGTTGGAGAAAACTCCGCGTTGGAGAAACTCCGCGCTGGAGAAACTCCGTGTTGGAGAAACTTCGTGTTGGAGAAACTCCGCGTTGGAGAAACTCCGCGTTTGAGCAACTCCCCTTTGGAGAAACTCCGCGTTGGAGAAACTCTGCGTTGGAGAAGCTCCGCGTTGATGAAACTTCGTGTTAGAGAAACTGCGCGTTGGATAAACTCCGCGTTGGAAAAAACTCCGCGTTGGAGAAACTCCACGCTGGAGAAACTCCGCGCTGGAGAAACTTCGTGTTGGAGAAACTCCGTGTTGGAGAAACTCCGCGCTTGAGAATCTCCGCGTTGGAGAAACTCCGCTTTGGAGAAACTCCGCGCTGGAGAAACTCTGCGCTCGAGAAACTCTGCGCTGGAGAAACTCCGCGCTGGAGAAGTTCCGCGCTGGATCAACTCCGCGTTGGAGAAACTCCGCTTTGGGGAAACTCTGCGTTGGAGAAACTCCGCGTTGATGAAACTTCGTGTTAGAGAAACTGCACGTTGGAGAAATTCCGCGTTGGAGAAAACTCCGCGTTGGAGAAACTCCGCGCTGGAGAAACTTCGTGTTGGAGAAACTTCGTGTTGGAGAAACTCCGCGTTAGAGAATCTCCGCGTTGGAGAAACTCCGCTTTGGAGAAACTCCGCGCTGGAGAAACTCCGCGCTGCAGAAACTATGCGCTGGAGAAATTCCGCGCTGGATAAACTCCGCGTTGGAGAAACTCCGCTTTGGAGAAACTCTGCGTTGGAGAAACTCCGCGTTGATGAAACTTCGTGTTAGAGAAACTGCGCTTTGGAGAAACTCCGCGTTGGAGAAACCACGCGTTTGTAGAAACTGCGCGTTAGAGAAAACTCCGCGTTGGAGAAACTCCGCGCTGCAGAAACTCCGCGCTGGAGAAACTCCGTGTTGGAGAAACTCCGCGTTGGAGAAACTCCGCGTTGGAGAAACTCCGCGTTTGAGAAACTCCCCATTGGAGAAACTCCGCGTTGGAGAAACTCCGCGTTGGAGAAACTCCGCGTTGGAAAAACTCCGTGTTGGAGAAACTCCGCGTTGGAGAAACCACGCGTTTGTAGAAACTGCGCGTTAGAGAAAACTCCGCGTTGGAGAAACTCCGCGCTGCAGAAACTCCGCGCTGGAGAAACTCCGTGTTGGAGAAACTTCGTGATGGAGAAACTCCGCGTTGGAGAAACTCCGCGTTTGAGCAACTCCCCTTTGGAGAAACTCCGCGTTGGTGAAACTCTGCGTTGGAGAAGCTCCGCGTTGATGAAACTTCGTGTTAGAGAAACTGCGCGTTGGAGAAACTCGCGTTGGAGAAAACTCCGCGTTGGAGAAACTCCACGCTGGAGAAACTCCGCGGTGGAGAAACTTCGTGCTGGAGAAACTCCGTTTTGAAGAAACTCCGCGTTGGAGAATCTCCGCGTTGGAGAAACTCCGCTTTGGAGAAACTCCGCAATGGAGAAACTCCGCGCTGGAGAAACTTTGCGCTGGAGAAACTCCGCGCTGGAGAAATTCCGCGCTGGATCAACTCCGCGTAGGAGAAACTCCGCTTTGAAGAAACTCCGCGTTGGAGAAACTGCACGTTGGAGAAAACTCCGCGTTGGAGAAACTGCGCTGGAGAAACTCCGCGCTGGAGAAACTCCGTGTTGGAGAAACTTCGTGTTGGAGAAACTCCGCGTTGGAGAAACTCCGCGTTTGAGCAACTCCCCTTTGGAGAAACTCCGCGTTTGAGAAACTCCGCGTTGGAGAAGCTCCGCGTTGGGGAAACGCCGCGTTGGAGAAACTCCGCGCTGGAGAAACTCCGCTTTGGAGAAACTCTGCGTTGGAGAAACTCCGCGTTGATGAAACTTCGTGTTAGAGAAACTGCGCTTTGGAGAAACTCCGCGTTGGAGAAACCACGCGTTTGTAGAAACTGCGCGTTAGAGAAATCTCCGCGTTGGAGAAACTCCGCGCTGGAGGAACTCCGCGCTTGAGAAACTCCGTGTTGGAGAAACTCCGTGTTGGAGAAACTCCGCGTTGGAGAAACTCCGCGTTTGAGAAACTCCCCGTTGGAGAAACTCCGCGTTGGAGAAACTCCGCGTTGGATAAACTCCGTGTTGGAGAAACTCCGTGTTGGAGAAACTCTGCGCTGGAGAAACTCCGCGCTGGAGAAACTCCGTGTTGGAGAAACTTCGTGTTGGAGAAACTCCGCTTTGGAGAAACTCCGCGTTTGAGCAACTCCCCTTTGGAGAAACTCCGCGTTGGAGAAACTCTGCGTTGGAGAAGCTCCGCGTTGATGAAACTTCGTGTTAGAGAAACTGCGCGTTGGAGAAACTCCGCGTTGGAGAAAACTCCGCGTTGGAGAAACTCCACGCTGGAGAAACTCCGCGGTGGAGAAACTTCGTGTTGGAGAAACTCCGTTTTGAAGAAACTCCGCGTTGGAGAATCTCCGCGTTGGAGAAACTCCGCTTTGGAGAAACTCCGCAATGGAGAAACTCCGCGCTGGAGAAACTTTGCGCTGGAGAAACTCCGCGCTGGAGAAATTCCGCGCTGGATCAACTCCGCGTAGGAGAAACTCCGCTTTGGAGAAACTCTGCGTTGGAGAAACTCCGCGTTGATGAAGCTTCGTGTTAGAGAAACTGCGCGTTGCAGAAATTCCGCGTTGGAGAAAACTTCGCGTTGGAGAAACTCCGCGCTGGAGAAACACCGCGCTGGAGAAACTTCGTGTTGGAGAAACTTCGTGTTGGAGAAACTCCGCGTTAGAGAATCTCCGCGATGGAGAAACTCCGCTTTGGAGAAACTCCGCGTTGGAGAAACCACGCGTTAGAGAAACTGCGCGTTAGAGAAGACTCCGCGTTGGAGAAACTCCGCGCTGGAGAAACTCCTCGCTGGAGAAACTCCGTGTTGGAGAAACTCCGCGTTGGAGAATCTCCGCGTTGGAGAAACTGCGCGTTGGAGAAAACTCCGCGTTGGAGAAACTCTGCGCTGGAGAAACTCCGCGCTGGAGAAACTCCGTGTTGGAGAAACTTCGTGTTGGAGAAACTCCGCGTTGGAGAAAATCCGCGTTTGAGCAACTCCCCTTTGGAGAAACTCCGCGTTTGAGAAACTCCGTGTTGGAGAATCTCCGCGTTGGAGAAACTCCGCGTTGGAGAAAACTTCGCGTTGGAGAAACTCCGCGCTGGAGAAACTCCGCGCTGGAGAAACTTCGTGTTGGAGAAACTTCGTGTTGGAGAAACTCCGCGTTAGAGAATCTCCGCGTTGGAGAAACTCCGCTTTGGAGAAACTCCGCGTTGGAGAAACTCCGCTTTGGAGAAAGTTCGCGTTGGAGAAACTCCGCGTTTGAGGAACTCCGCGTTGGAGAATCTCCGCGATGGAGAAACTCCGCTTTGGAGAAACTCCGCGTTGGAGAAACCACGCGTTAGAGAAACAGCGCGTTAGAGAAAACTCCGCGTTGGAGAAACTCCGCGCTGGAGAAACTCCGTGTTCGAGAAACTCCGTGTTCGAGAAACTCCGTGTTGGAGAAACCCCGCGTTGGAGAAACTCCGCGTTGGATAAACTCCGTGTTGGAGAAACTCCGTGTGGGAGAATCTCCTCGCTGGAGAAACTCCGTGTTGGAGAAACTCCGCGTTGGAGAATCTCCGCGTTGGAGAAACTGCGCGTTGGAGAAAACTCCGCGTTGGAGAAACTCTGCGCTGGAGAAACTCCGCGCTGGAGAAACTCCGTGTTGGAGAAACTTCGTGTTGGAGAAACTCTGCGTTGGAGAAACTCCGCGTTTGAGCAACTCCCCTTTGGAGAAACTCCGCGTTTGAGAAACTCCGCGTTGGAGAATCTCCGCGTTGGAGAAACTCCGCTTTGGAGAAACTCCGCGTTGGAGAAACCACGCGTTGGAGAAACTCCGCGTTGGAGAAGTTCCGCGCTGGAGAAACCCCGCGCTGTAGAAACTCCGCGCTGGAGAAACTCTGCGTTGGAGAAACTGCGCGTTGGGGAAACTCCGCGTTAGAGAAACTCCGCGTTGGTGAAACTCCGCGCTGGAGAAACTCCGCGCTGGAGAAACCCCGCGCTGGATAAACTCCGCGCTGGAGAAACTCCGCGTTGGAGAAACTCCGCGTTGGGGAAAATCCGCGTTTGAGAAACTCCACGTTGGAGAAACTAAGCGTTGGAGAAATTCCGTGTTTTAGAAATTCCGCGTTGTTGAAACTTCGCGTTAGAGAAACTGCGCGTTGGAGAAACTCCGCGTTGGAGAAAACTTCGAGTTGGAGAAACTCCGCGTTGGAGACACCGCGTTTGAGAAACTCCGCGTTGGAGAAACTCCGCGCTGGAGAAACCCCGCGCTGGATAAACTCCGCGCTGGAGAAACTCCGCGTTGGAGAAACTCCGCGTTGGGGAAAATCCGCGTTTGAGAATCTCCGCGTTGGAGAAACTACGCGTTGGAGAAACTCTGCGTTGAAGAAACTCAGTGTTGATGAAGCTTCGTGTTAGAGAAACTGCGCGTTGGAGAAACTCCGCGTTGGAGAAAACTCCGCGTTGATGAAACTTCGCGTTAGAGAAACTGCGCTTTGGAGAAACTCCGCGTTGGAGAAAACTCCGCGTTGGAGAAACTCCGCGCTGGAGAAACTCCGCGCTGGAGAAACTCCGTGTTGGAGAAACTCCGTGTTGGAGAAACTCCGCGTTGGAGAAACTCCGCGTTTGAGAAACTCCCCGTTGGAGAAACTCCACGTTGGAGAAACTCCGCGTTCGATACACTCCGTGTTGGAGAAACTCCGTGTTGGAGAAACTCCTCGCTGGAGAAACTCCGTGTTGGAGAAACTCCGTGTTGGAGAAACTCCGCGTTAGAGAAGTTCCGCGCTGGAGAAACCCCGCGCTGTAGAAACTCCGCGCTGGAGAAACTCTGCGTTGGAGACACTGCGCGTTGGGGAAACTCCGCGTTGGAGAAACTCCGCGCTGGAGAAACCTTGTGCTGGATAAACTCCGCGCTGGAGAAACTCCGCGTTGGAGAAACTCCGCGTTAGAGAAACTGCACGTTTGAGAAATTCCGCGCTGGAGAAACTCCGCGTTGGAGAAACTCGGCGTTTGAGAAACTCCGCGTTGGAAAAACTACGCGTTGGAGAAATTCCACGTTGGTGAAACTCCGCGTTGGAGAAACTCCGCGTTAGAGAAACTCCGCGTTGGAGAAACTCCGCGTTGCAGAAACTCCGCGTGGGAGAAACTCTGCATTTGAGAAACTCCGCGTTGGAGAAACTCAGCGCTGGAGAAACTCCGCGCTGGAGAAACTCCGTGTTGGAGAAACTTCGCGCTGGAGAAACTCCGTGTTGGAGAAACTCCGTGTTGGAGAAACTCCTCGTTGGAGATACTCCGCGTTGGAGAAACTCCCTGTTGGAGAAACTCCGCGTTGGAGAAACTCGGCGTTTGAGAAACTCCGCGTTTGAAAAAATACGCGTTGGAGAAATTCCACGTTGGAGAAACTCCGCGTTGGAGAAACTCCGCGTTAGAGAAACTCCGCGTTGGTGAAACTCCGCGCTGGAGAAACTAAGCGCTGGAGAAACCCCGCGCTGGATAAACTCCGCGCTGGAGAAACTCCGCGTTGGAGAAACTCCGCGTTGGGGAAAATCCGCGTTTGAGAAACTCCACGTTGGAGAAACTAAGCGTTGGAGAAATTCCGTGTTTTAGAAATTCCGCGTTGTTGAAACTTCGCTTTAGAGAAACTGCGCGTTGGAGAAACTCCGCGTTGGAGAAAACTTCGAGTTGGAGAAACTCCGCGCTGGAGAAACTCCGCGTTGGAGAAACTCCGCGTTGGGGAAAATCCGCGTTTGAGAATCTCCGCGTTGGAGAAACTACGCGTTGGAGAAACTCTGCGTTGAAGAAACTCAGCGTTGATGAAGCTTCGTGTTAGAGAAACTGCGCGTTGGAGAAACTCCGCGTTGGAGAAAACTCCACGTTGATGAAACTTCGCGTTAGAGAAACTGCGCTTTGGAGAAACTCCGCGTTGGAGAAAACTCCGCGTTGGAGAAACCCCGCGCTGGAGAAACTCCGCGCTGGAGAAACTCCGTGTTGGAGAAACTCCGTGTTGGAGAAACTCCGCGTTGGAGAAACTCCGCGTTTGAGAAACTCCCCGTTGGAGAAACTCCGCGTTGGAGAAACTCCGCGTTCGATACACTCCGTGTTGGAGAAACTCCGTGTTGGAGAAACTCCTCGCTGGAGAAACTCCGTGTTGGAGAAACTCCGTGTTGGAGAAACTCCGCGTTAGAGAAACTCCGCGTTGCAGAAACTCCGCGTTGTAGAAACTCCGCATTTGAGAAACTCCGCGTTGGAGAAACTCCGCGCTGGAGAAACTCGCGCTGGAGAAACTCTGCGCTGGAGAAACTCCGCGCTGGAGAAATTCCGCGCTGGATAAACTCCGCGTTGGAGAAACTCTGCTTTGGAGAAACTCTGCGTTGGAGAAACTCCGCGTTTGAGAAACTCCGCGTTGGAGAAACCACGCGTTGGAGAAACTGCGCGTTAGAGAAAACTCCGCGTTGGAGAAACTCCGCGCTGGAGAAACTCCGTGTTGGAGAAACTCCGCGTCGGAGAAACTCCGCGTTTGAGAAACTCCCCGTTGGAGAAACTCCGCGTTGGAGAAACTCCGCGTTGGAGAAACTCCGCGTTGGAGAAACTACGCGTTGGAGAAATTCCACGTTAGAGAAACTCCGCGCCGGAGAAACTCCGCGTTGCAGAAACTCCGCGTGGGAGAAACTCCGCATTTTAGAAACTCCGCGTTGGAGAAACTCCGCGCAGTAGAAACTTCGCGCTGGAGAAACTCCGCGTTAGAGAAACTCCGCGTTGGAGAAACTCCGCGTTGCAGAAACTCCGCGTGGGAGAAACTCTGCATTTGAGAAACTCCGCGTTGGAGAAACTCAGCGCTGGAGAAACTCCGCGCTGGAGAAACTCTGCGCTGGAGAAACTCCGTGTTGGAGAAACTTCGCGCTGGAGAAACTCCGTGTTGGAGAAACTCCGTGTTGGAGAAACTCCTCGTTGGAGATACTCCGCGTTGGAGAAACTCCCTGTTGGAGAAACTGCGCGTTGGAGAAACTCGGCGTTTGAGAAACTCCGCGTTGGAAAAACTACGCGCTGGAGAAATTCCACGTTGGAGAAACTCCGCGTTGGAGAAACTCCGCGTTAGAGAAACTCCGCGTTGGTGAAACTCCGCGCTGGAGAAACTCCGCTCTGGAGAAACCCCGCGCTGGATAAACTCCGCGCTGGAGAAACTCCGCGTTGGAGAAACTCCGCGTTGGGGAAAATCCGCGTTTGAGAAACTCC